>CAUYQG010006014.1:0-56016 GCA_963574415.1 Tarsius wallacei
TAACTCAAAAAATAACAGTTGCTGGAGAGGGTGTGGCGAAAAGGGAACACTTCTACACTGTTGGTGGGAGTGTAAACTAGTGCAACCTCTGTGGAAAGCAGTGTGGTGATTCCTAAAAGCTCTAAACACCAACCTCCCATACGACCCCCCAACCCCCCTCCTGGGAATATACCCTGAAGAACTCAAATCACTTTATAAAAAAGATACCTGCACTCGTATGTTTATCGCAGCATTGTTCACAATAGCAAGAACCTGGAAGCAACCTTGCTGTCCATCAAAAGAGGACTGGATTACAAAAATGTGGTACATATACACAATGGAATACTACGCAGCCATAAAAAAAAATGAAATCATGAATTTCGCAGCAACCTGGATGGAACTAGAGCCTATAATACTGAGTGACCTCTCACAGAAACAAAAAACTGAGTATCACATGTTCTCACTCATATAGTAGACCTTGATCATCCAACGTATTACCACAAGAAAATGACTGACAGTGGTGGGATAGTATGGGGGGGGAGGGGTAGGGTGATGGGATTAATGGTAGTAAATATCTGTCTGGGGATGTGGAGACACTTTTTATCAACAAGGGTGCCTGAACGAAGTATATTTGTATACCTAACCCTGAACTGTACCCCACAATATCATAATAAAAAATATTGAATAATAAAAAAAAGAAAGAAAATTTGCTTTTGAGGGACAGAAATAACTACTTACAGCTTAATTGGTTTTTTTAGGAACATTTATTTCACTATTATCTTACCAGGAAACTTCACGTAAGCTATTTTCATCCTAATTGTTTTGAATTATTTTTGGATCACACATACAAAAGCAATTTTTAAAAATTTCTATTATCGGCCAAGAGTACATGTTTAGTTACCCACAAATGCTAAAGATGATCTCCAAATGTATACTATATGCCAGTCAGTGGCCTTTAAAACTATACTTCAGACCTTCTAATTTATATGATATGCACTAGCTTTATGAGTTAAGATCCTGTATTTCATTTTTAATCATGGTCCCAAGTCTTTCACCTCAAATAACCGTATCTCCACTAATCTTATTTTTTTACTCTCCGTGTTCTTGCAGGATCCTTTCTCCTTCATGTTCTCCCAGTCAATAAACCCTTTCTTGCAATATTTGCATGGCTCTTCCCCTGTCTGTCCCCCATGATTGACCATTTCAGTGGATTTACACAAGCATCACCAGGCCTCTTCATACTCTGCTGTGTTAATACTTATGGCATCTGAGCATGATTAGAGAAAATCACTGTGTCATTTGCTGCACTATGATTCATTCCAGCTTCAACTGAGATCTCGCTGCTACTGAGCAATAATTTCTCATTTTGTGTCAGTTCCTTTATATATTTCTCTCAAAACCTGCTTTAAACTTTTACTATTCTTTGTAAGTCTCAGCTTATATGTAGCCCACCTGAGTCTCAGTCCATGATTCTGTCTCCTGTTATCTGGCCTCTATTATTTTCTTTTGCTAATATTTGGAAGAAGTGCCTCATTTTTTTTCCAAAGACAAATTATTCAAATGATAATCCCTAATTATTGCTTATGTAAGGTCTTCTCCATTGACTTCTTTTATAGGATTTTTCAAAATATTGGATAGCTTTTCATAGACATATGGCTTTCCCATGACCCTAGCAGTCTTCTTCACGGACTTCTACTAAAATTCATGTTTCCCTATAGCTTATTAGTGTTACATTTATAATAAATCAAGTTCCTCTAGCTTGTGAGGCTACCATTCTGCTTCATAATTTCCCAGTGTTCTCTGGGTTTCCCCCTAGATTCCAGAAACTTATTCTAATCTCACATTTACTAGTGGACACTTCCCACTTTATTTACGCAGATTTTATATCTTTTCTATTATTATACTATTGTTTTAATGGAGTAAGGAGGACAAAGAGATAAATGAATGTGATGATCTGCCATCTTGAATTGGAATTCATTGTTTATTTTTAAAATATGCTGATCTTATTTTACATGCACAATACATTCATAGATATCTATGGGGTTACTAGTTTAAGATTTTAAATCATTTTTCATTCTTGAAATTTTTCCTGATTCTCTTGATGCACTTTTTTAATCAAGTTTCTCTTGTGTTGCAATCTTTCCTCAAATATCTGTAACCCTTTGTTGCTTGTTTATATATAAGAATGAGGCAATAGAAAGCATAACTAGCTGTTCTATGTGAATTGCTGAGCTTTTTTTTTTTCAGACACAAAAGAGGACATATTTATGATTCCATTAACAAGAAGTTCTAGAACAAGCAAAACTAATCTGCAGTGAAAACAGATCAATGGTTATCTTTAGGAGCAGAGGTGTGGGCAAGGATTGATTAGAAAGGGATATGAGGTTCCTTCTAGGTTGAGGAGAATGTGTCACCTCTTTTTTCCCCTTCTTTTAATTTTTTTTATTTTAAAGATGTGGGATACAATTCAGGGTTAGGTATACAAATGTTCATTATGCAGGTATCCTTTTTGATGAGGTATGTTCCCCCCTCCCCTGGCGGATTCCCACTACTGCCAGTCCCACTACACTCCTTCCTCCCTGGCAGTTTCCGGCTACTGCCAATCCCTTTCTTATAGTATTATGATAATTGTTCAAGGTCCGCTTATGAGTGAGAACATGTGATACTCAGTTATTTGTTTCTGTGAAAGATCACTCAGTATATAGACTCTAAGTCCATTCAGGTTGCTGTGAAGTTTATGATTTTGTCCTTCTTTATGGCTGCATAATATTCTATTGTGTACATGTACCACATTTTTTTATACAGTCCTCTTTTAACGGGCAGCACAGTTGGTTTCAATTGCTGAGCTTGTTAACTGAAAGACTTTGCTTTAAAATGAGTGAGAAGAAAGCTAACCATCATGCTGGGGGATCCCTTCTCTAAATCTGTAGCATCTCTGGAACTTTACAGGCAGATGAGATGCCTTTTTGACTGCAAGTGCCTTCACGAATATTCTAGACTATGGTTTCCTTTACACAATTCTTCAGTCACCACCCCTTCCTCAACTTTCTGACTTAACATAGTTTTTTTTTAATGTTGTGTCCACTGATGGTCCCTTCTCCAGTTTATTATAACTACTGAATAATACTTCTTTAATGTCATTACTGTTTCTGTAATTAGGCCATGGGAAAAAGAGATGATATACTTGTCTTTTGTCCATCATTTGAAACCTGAATCCATTTGTTTTCACTTTTGTGATTGATTTTTTTGTTTGTTTGTGAATCCAACAGTACCTCTGCTTGTTCCCTCAGTTGCGAATCATTGGTTCTAGACTTTCACTGATTTCTGATCATTAGCATAATAAAGAACAATGGAATCATGGAATGTAGTATTAACAGACTGATTTAGTTCAGTCTATCTTACTGTGCATAGTGCTTGTTCTTGGAGTGTTAAGAATATAGGAAGATTTTCTATTTTTAATATCTCTGTCCACAAGGGTCTTTAGATCTTGGCTTCCAGCAAAAGCAATCTGAGCCTGCATTGACCATTTCTAGCAATTTATGTACTTCTACCATCCTTGAAGTACCACTCTAGCCCTTTGTTTTCCTTAGATCTTGATGATCCAATATCTTGAGCAGTACTCTTACTGTTTCACATCTTTCTGTAAATCTCAAGTGGTAATTTTCTAGTCTAATATTTCTATGTATATCTAGATAGAAAAAGGGAAGGCAAAATCATATTAATTTTCCAATGATGACAGATGACAGCTAAGGAACTAACTGGGACAAATAATTTTGCCTCTTCTCTCCCCTACCTCCCAGGGCTCTAATTAAAAGTGAAGGATATAACACACACACACACACACACACACACACACACACACACACAGTTGAAGATATAAATCACTTAATTGTTTAAAACTTTAGTGTATGTATTAATAAGAGATTCCTTCATAGTAGAGCTAGTACATTTCCTACAAATCTGTGATGAAACTCAATTCTTGGCCACATACAATTCAGATATGTAGAGAATATTCCCCCAAATTGACATATAATATAGTTTTGTTCTTTATTTAGGTTTACAGATCAATGAAGATAAAAATTACTCTGACAATATGTTGCTGAAGTAGGGAGATTTTCTAGCAGTCTGTTCATGTAGGTTTTACTATACTCCTTATAAAAAAAAAATCTTTCCAATTTTATTCTGTCACATCATTTTAAAATGACCTTGTTAGGATATTCAGTCTTTTTGTTAGCTGCTCATCGTGAAACCTTTTATAAAAGTCTGAGAGTGTTTTATTTAAAAATAAAAATAAAAGCCTTAATGCATTTTTTTGGTTTCATGATCTGTTACAAGTAACATTATTCACTTTTTTTTCTTATCTCATCAACATAGAGATAAATATTGGATTTCTTAAGGATTACAGGAATACTTTTTGATGCCAAGGTGTGAAACTGTCAAAAACTAAAAATGAAGAAAAATGAACTAACTGTATTGAGATATTTATTTTTATGTAGTTCAATCCTAGGTCAAAAACTCCCTTAGAAAGTCATAAATCAATTATTTTTATACCTGAACTTTTCATATATAATGCCTTATCATTAGTTATACCTGAATATGTGATTTCATAAGCATAGATGGTTTACACCCAAGCTGATGCTAAGTCTTGAGAATTTCCTTTTTAACTGGATAGACACAAGAGAACACCTAATCTCACATTATATACAGAAATTAATTCCAGGTAGATTATAGACCTAAAGGAAGAGCTAACCCGTAGAACTCATGGAAGAAAATATAGAACAAATCTTCATAACATGGGGATAGGTAATGGTTGCTTACATAACACCAACAATACAAACAACAGTAGAAAAAGAAAAAGTTAGGACTTCAACAAAATTAAACACTTTTGTGCTTCAGAGGACACCCAGTGAATAGGCAACACACATATGGGGAAAATATTTGCAAATTACCTATCTGATAAGAGACTTGTATCCAGAATAAGTAAAGAGATTTTACTCAACAATTGAAAAACAAAACCTAGTTGGGTTCTAATAAATGAGAAAATTACATGAATATACAGTTTTCCAAAGAATACATACAATGACCAGAAGGCATAGGAAAAGCTTCTAAGCATCATTAGTCATTAGGGAAATACAAATCAAAACTACAATTTTAAGATGCCACTTGATAGGATGAGTAAAATAAAAACAATGGACAATAACAAGCGTTGGTGAGGCTACAGTCATTTTGGTAAACTGTTTCTCAAAATGTTAAACACACAGTTAATTTATGACCCAGAAATTCCACTCCTAGGTATATATTCAAGAAAAATAAAAACATGTCCACTCAAAAATGTATACACAAATGTTCATAGACACTTTATTCATAATAGCCAAAAGGAGTAGCAACCCAAATGTCCATCAGATGATGAATGTGTGAACAAAATGTGATCTGCTCATACAATGGAACATTATTTAGAAATAAAAAGGTATGAAGTACTAGAGGAAACCACATCATGAATGAGCCTTGAGAACATTATGCTAAGTAAGAGAAGTCATATACAAAAGGTAATATGTTGTATGACTATTTTTACTAATTGTTAAGAACAGGCAAATTCATAGATACAGGAAGTCAATTAGTGGTTGCCAGGGGTATAGGAAGGGGGTAGAAAATGGGGATGACTACTAATAAGTATAGGATGTCTTTTGGGGGTGCTGAAACTATTCTAAAATTAGATAGCAGTGATGATTGCACAATTATGTGAATATACTAAAAAACAAAGTTGCAACACTTTTAAAAAGATGAATTTACAGTGTATGAATTATATCTCCTTTTTCTTTTACTGCATTTCTATAATTATATATTCATTACATATCTTTTCTTTAATGCTTAACTATCTAGCCAAACTGCCAGGTGTTAAAATTGATGTTTCAATTAAACATCAATTTATAAAAGATGAAGGGTCATTGTAAGCTGCTGAATCAGTAAATGTAAATTTTAAAGGAAATTTCCAAGAAACTCTTCCTCATCTCTTGAACTTCCTCATGTACTTTGAAATATTAAAAGTGTGCAAGAGTATAGGAGAGAGAATACTGTGAAGAGGATTTGTTGAGATAATGTTAAAGAAAGTTTGACTTTGACCACTCTCTTCTAACTCTTAGGAAAGGTGGAGAATGCCCCAAGTCTAGTGGAGGGGAGTACATGGGGCTACTTGAAGAGTTTACTGTGTGACTGCCTAGCATGGAGATCATTGTATACACGAGTCTGACATCTGCCCAGGAAATTTAGAGAGTAAGAGCCAAATAATACCCTTCCCTGGTGATCAGGAGAGGAGAAAAACACTCCCAGAGTTTGTTAAAGGACACAGAGGAATCAGTGCTTCCTTCAGCTGAGAGAGATGCCCTATGATAGAGCAGATACAAAATCACTTTGGTCTCTTTTCAATAGTGTAGCCTACAGTTGCAGAAGAGGCCCAGAAAAGAAAGCAGGACATTAAATGCCTATGGATAGAACTGCATATCTATCCAGAATAGGATGCATCTAACCAGGTCAAGAAGATTGCCGGGGAGAAAATAATGAGACCCAACAGGCACACTTAGCAGTCTCTGAGAAAGGTTTTCCATGGCAGAAATGTCTAGCTGTAAACTTTTACCAGCCCCAGAGAGTGAGAAGCCAGCTCACTATGACGCAGTAAGACCTAGACACTGCCCACTTTCTTCCTCTGTTCTCCCTGCCGCTTCTCCATCCCAGAAAGGATTAGAAACTAGTTAGCATACAGTATTGTTTTTTGTTTCTGTGATAGTTCACTTAGTATGATGGTCTCCAAATGCATCCAAGTTGCTGCGAAGGCCATGATTTTGTTCTTCTTTATAGCTACATAATATTTCATCCTGTATATGTACCACATATTCTTTATCCAGTCCACTTTCGATGGGCAGCAGGGTTGGTTCCATGTTTTTGCTATTGTGAATAGTGCAGCAGTAAACATGTGTGTGTAGGTGTCTTTTGGGAAGCATGGTTTATATTCTTTCAGGTATATTCCCAGGAAAAGGATTGCTGGATCATACGGAAGATCAATTTTTAGCTCTTTTAGAAATCACCACACTGGTAGGAGAGGGAGGGAGGGAGGGAGGCAGGCATGTGGGCGGCACGTGACAACATAAAGGGCACCTGGCTCACTACCAGGGGGTGTGAGGGCTGCCTAGAACCTCAAAGTTCACCAGCATGCAGCCTACTCATGTAGTAAATCCTCACTTGTACCTCACAGCTCTATAATAAATACATAAATTATTTTTTTAAAAAGAAACTAGTTAGCAAGAGGAAAGAGTGAGGTAGGAAAAATAAATAAGAAACCAATTCTTTCCCTCCATTTTCCCACTAAAATCTTCTAGTCCAAAGTAAGCCCTAGCAGGAGAAAGGAATTTTTCTATTAAATAACATTTGGGGTTCTTATTACTATTTTCCAATGATAAGTTCTATTTTCTGAACTGAAAACACTTGCAATGTAAAATAACTATAAAACTGTCTGCTAATTAAGTGTGGGCAGAAATACCATGAAATTAGTTAACTATTTTATTTGTTTTACACTAAAATCTAAAACATCTACATCTTAATGCAAACACACTCTTTTACAATGTATGGCTTTAGATATGTTTAAGATTATTTTTTCCAGAAGACTCTGGAACTGAAAGACACATTGGTGATAATCTAGTCCACAGCTCAGGACCAGGTCTAAGAGGTGGAATTACTGTTTAAGTTTGAAATATGTAGAAGAGATGAGTCTTTTGACTTCTAACTTAGGCCTCTTTTTCTTTATAAAATCATTACTTCATTTTAAATCCTGACTTTAATTTTAAAGTCTTATAGAATGAGAAGTATGCCAATTAAATGGCTTTGTGCAGTACCTAGCACAACACATACATACTTTAAATAAACTGGCTTCATTATGAAAATTACAGCCACAAGACTCCTAGCCCTGTGAGTGAATGGACTCCATTTTATAAAATTTGTATATTTTAAGGCATTCCCACATAAAGTTATACCTACAAGGCTTATAATACATTTTTTAGCATAATAATTATGTAGTGCAGCATGACTGGAAATAGAGACAACACCAACTTGATCCTTGAAGTTTTTAGGATGATAACATTCAGATTTATGGGTGTTTTTGGTTCTTTTTGATTGCAGAGTTCAAAAAGTTTGATACATCTTTTTTTGTGGTGATTAGAACCATACATTATCTTGGGTTTAATGACTGCCTACAGTTGCAAAGACAGTACCTTATGGTGCAATAAACTGTGTTTACCTCAGTTATTCAAATGCAGGCTTATACCTGTGGAGTAAATTGGATAAGATGTCCTGCCAGCTGGACGAAGTGGTGCTAAGTGTAATTTTACCCCGGGGGCAGGGGCTGATTCAGACTTCTGACAGAAGAGTAGAAAGGGGACAGTAGTTTCTTTTAATATACAGTTAAATCTTAACTTTTGTGAAGGCCAGTCCTCAAAACAGTCCTTTAGTGTGTTAAGTATGAAGAGTTTCCCTAGTTCAGTGTATAAAACTCAAAAAATATAGTAGCATGTAGGACTGGTTTAGTGTTTGTATAATGGAGTAGTGTGGTTCAGATATAGATGGAGAAGCATAAGTAAATGGCCTCTATAAACCCAAATTTATTAAATAAACCAGACAAATACATAAAAGCTCTTTGCCTATAGAAACAAATCCTTCTAGCACAGCAATAACATTTTCCACCCACTGCTGAATCACCAGAAGGTTTTAACATCCATTTTCTGGAATTGCTTAAAAAGCTGAGCAGGTGCCAGCAACGATTCCGCCATTGGGAGAACATACATAGATAGGCAAACTGAGTCATCAGTTAACAGTTGTTAAAAGTTTCTTGTGAGCACTGACAGTTTCCTAAGCCAGTGAGTGACCTCAACACACACACAGAGAGAGTGATTTTAGGGTATCCGGATTAAAACTCCCAATCCCATGACTCCTGAGTTTACTCAGAGAGCTGAGCAATTTCAGAAGCTTTTGCCTTTCCACTCTTCTAGCAGAAAGCATATTTGTTAGTTGATTGAAGAGCCAATAATGGCCTGAATTGCCGGTTTGAGGAATTCAGTAGAAGATGTGTACATTTTTCTCAGTTTATCGACTCATGCTATTTACATATGTATGTGCAAGTTAAGGTGGGGAATATGTGTGTAAAGGGTGTAATATAAATTGCTGAATCACTGCCTCTTTATCTCTGGCTTGTCTATAAAAAAAATCATTATAAGACTTTCCTTAAAGGGAGCATTTTTGAGTTTCAAACAGAATTTCCAAAACTGGAGAGTATGCTATCTGTGGAGGATTCTAAGGAGCAATGCATATGAAAATACCTCTAAAGGGAAAGGGAAAAAATGTTATCTTGGGTAACTTGGTCTACATTTAAATCTTAAACTGACCCAGCAGACTCTCTTTAAGCCTCAAATGATAAGAATTGCTATTTAATTTCTTTGACAGTTAATTAATATCCAAACAAGTACAGCAATAAACTAAGACGTACTGTTCATTGAGAATCTATAAATAGATAAATAGTTATGTGATTAGGCATCACTGTCATTGAAACTTGATAATGTTAGAACTCAAGTTATTACTCCATTTAAAACCGCCAAAGGCAGATGGCCCTAAAATCCATCCTTTCTTTTACAGATTTAATACGCTTGGATTTTGGACTAATGGCATTCAAAGCTGAAAGTGCACTCATAAATGGCACATGGGGTTAGATTTTATGACTATTAATGAACATTTTTTTGCCATCTAAATGCACTTTATAATGTGTTTATCTATTGCTTCTGTTTTGGTGCACATTCCTCAAAAGAAATATTTGATTTCTGTAAGCAAAAATTTTGTGAACCATGGGATCCTAAGAAAGCTACTATTTTTCATTGTTGAAGAATTTCAGACAGATTGGACATAGAATTATAACATGGACCCTCGGTGCTCCCAATGCCTACTGCTACATTACAGCACAACAGCATCTTGGACGGCAACTGAAACCCAAATAACAACAGTTTCTAGCGTTTACTCCCATTTCTTATTCAAACTGGAAAACTATTGATTTCAGTACTGGTTTTTAATGACAATTCTTGAGTGTCAAATAGCCCTGAGAGTGAGTTTGCTATAAGTGGAACATATTAAAATAACCTGGGTATTTTTCTAGTGTATCGCTTAGTACATGGCAAGGGTGGATTGGATAAGTATTCATTTCCCTCAACACATATGCATGTTTGCTCCTTTATAG
Organism: Tarsius wallacei; assembly: GCA_963574415.1. Lineage (NCBI taxonomy): Eukaryota > Metazoa > Chordata > Mammalia > Primates > Tarsiidae > Tarsius > Tarsius wallacei. Next base: position 10,244 of record CAUYQG010006014.1, read on the forward strand.
ACAGTTTACATTTTTAAAAATTAGAGTATTGTGGTAGTGTAATGTAGTTTTACTTATTTTTACCTGTGAGTGGCTACTGCCAGATGCAAAAAATGGTATTTCTCTACCCACAAATAAGTGCATTGCCTTGTCATAATTTAAATAATTGAGCTGGAGCTCCCCTCTAAGATTCCATATTCTTCTCCTTTCTAAGCTTCAGGGACACCTTGTGTGGGTAGAATCGCTCCTGACTGTGAGAAGAGTTCTATGCCCTGAAGAGATGGCAATAAGGGCATTTTTTAAATAGCACATTCCTTCAAGGTGTTAACCAACTACCATTTCAGTAATATTTGTAGAACACCGGCAAGGTAGATAGTATCACTATTGCTACTTTACAGATGAGGAAACTAGCAAAGCATGACTGTATGACTCACCCAAGGTCAGGCCCTACAGCTGGATCTGCCTCTCCAGGAAGTACCACTGCGTTTCCTGGTAGTATTAATGCACTCAGTATCACACTGTGTTACTGGGCTGTCCTGGATTTTCCATGACTTATGCTAATGCCAAGCTAATACTCTGAATAATGTTTCCTTGTTTACAGTTAAGAAACTTATAGGAGTGCAGTAGGGAGGCAGAGATAGAAATATTGAGATAAGGTTTATCGCTGAAACCTGAACTTATATATTCTACATGAAGAAGTGACATTTGTAAGTCTACTGTTTCATTAATACATAATTGGTTTGTGGAATGTGCCCAAGTGCCATACTCCCTTTCCTGCTCAAGTGAAATAATTACCTTTGGGTTCTCATTTTGAAAACACAATGTTTCTTCCATAAGCTCATAAGCAAGTGTATCATTTTTCTCCTTCTACCTTGAAGCCATTAATGTTCCCAAAAAAATGACTTTGTTCAAAATAGCCAAAAACAAGTACTCCTAAAATTTTTTATTAAAATTAATTTTAAATTATAAAAAGTTAAAAGGCTTCTGGCAGTCTGGATCAGTTTTCAAGAAAGAGCCATCAGGTTTTTCACAGTATGTCTACTTCTTTAGGGATTTAATTTGGCTTTTTCCTGCTTCAAAAAAAAACAAGGACTTTGAGCAACTCTGAAATAACAATGTCAAGCTTTCAAAATGGGTCTTGACAATGAACTCAAGTTCCTTGTGAGTGTGACATCATGAAAACATCTACACTAATGGGCAATTTTAAAACCAGGATACCAAAATCCTATCACAGACATGAATCATAGCATCCTCCCTTGTTTCTAAAACATATATATGGAGATGGGATAAATACTATTTTGTAAAGAGGTAATTGGCTGGTAGTAATTCTCCTAAGTAATGGAAAGAACGAGTCTTTAGGCATCTGTGTCTTTGACTTTGTCCCACCCCTTCACTAATTAAATGCCATGATTCAAATAAGAGAAAACCTGAAGCTGATTGAAAAACTTCTCATTTATCCGTCTGTAATGCCACATTATGAAAGGTGTTTCATTTTTATTCTGTGAGCAAATTTCCTGTTATGGTTTCCTTAATTACTATCACTCCCAAGATTTCTAAGGAGTTTTAATATAGCAAGAATAATGGTGAGATTTAAAAACAATTGCCTCAGTGAAAATCTTGTTTAGGTAGTTGTTATTCAACTATAAAGGAAGCAACAACAGTAACAAAATAACTCCATTTTATCTCTAACTTAAAAGACCGTATCCAGTTTATAGTAGCTAACATTAAAAAAATCTCTTTTTTGACATATAAAAGTATTTATTGTAGAAACTTTCTCCATTTTTGTTGTTTATTAATTCAGTAGACCAGTGAAGGCAGTGAAGACCCAGATGTTTTGCTCCTTTCTATTTTGCCCTGCTTAGACTGGCTTCCTTGAAGGTCCCAAGATGGCTATCACAGTTCCAGATATCCCAAAAGAATGACCATGTCTCAAAGAAGAGAAAAAAAAATTACTTTAGTTTTGCAATTATCTCTATTTATCACTTTTTCTACTTTCATCCTAAAATGTGTTTCTTATCTCCCTTTACCTGGGCATGGCTGACTTTCACTAGGGCATGTCTGTGTTGTCCTGAGCAGCAATAGAGAGTGATTGGGCAAGAACACAGTGTTCTTCCTTTCCCCAGAGACAGGCTTTTCAGATTCTACAGAACGCCTGCATGGGGCTCACAGGAGCATTAGAATCCATGTTCTTGCCTAACCTTTGCTGCTTGACTTCTTTTGATAGAATGTTGAGTTGTTTCCAAAGTTCAGGTGCTTCCACAGTCATCAGTTCACCAATAAGAGCTGACCTACAGATATTCAAAAGGAGTCACTTCAGCAAAAGTAAAAAAGAAATAGATTTTTTAAAGCCAAATTTAAGGCTAGCCATCAGTGTTAAAATTTGTGCTGTAAAAAGTACAAAATTAAAAGTTCAGATTAGATCAACATTGGGAGGAGAGGTAAAGAGGTGGGTGAGTTTCCTGGTCTTTTCAAAATAAATATGAGGTTTTAGAAGGGTAGAAGAAAAATGTTTTATGCTCCAGTTTCTTTGACTCATTAACCTTCCCCTTAGAATTCTGATAACAATCTTAATGCCACAGAACAATGGAATTTAAAATTAAATGGAAAAGCATGTACAGCAGTAATGGTAACCCATAATGCCCCCAGCATAAATACTGCATAACTAGGGTAATGGGGGATTTGAATGAAAGACAGTGGAAGGTTACAGGAAATTTAGAAATTTTGAAAAGAAAGGGCCTTTATTCTAGGTCTTTTCATCAGTATATTTTAGAAAAAGGCAAAGCTATCCACAGATATTTATGTATTTTTTCCCACTTATAAAACTTTGAAACCTGATGATCACTTTATAATACGTACTGCTCATAATAAGAGCATTGTTGCCCACTATCTCACATTTTTTAAAAAAATGCAAACTCTTCAAAGGGTAAATAACTTATTCAAGGTTATACAACAGATTAGTTTTTTGTTTGTTTGTTTTGAGTCAGAATCTCACTTTGTCATCCAGGCTTGAGTGGCAGAATCATGGCTCACCACAGCATTGACCTCCTGGGCTCAAGTGATCCTTCCACCTCAGCCTTCCAAGTAGCTGGAACTACAGACTCACACGACCACACCTGACTAATTTTTTAAATTTATTATAGACACAAGGTTTTGCCAAATTGCCAAGGATGGTCTCGAACTCCTGAGCTCAGACAGCCCTCTCACCTCTGCCTCCCAAAGTGCTGGGATTACAGGCTTGTGCTGCTGTGCCCTGCCAACAGATTCATTTCAATAGATCTGATACGAACTCAGATTCCAAGCCCCTGCCTCCCCTTCCTTAGGTGTCTTAACTGTCTCATTAGATGAGGCTACATGACAGATTGTTCAGAGGAAATGAGTCCAGCATTTTAAGACTATTTAATTACTTTAAATCTTGGTTTAAAACTTGCTTTATTATATAAATCTTCTAATGGACTGCCTCATTGCATCAGATCAATGGATGCAATGTTCAGGTAGCTTCACTTTTTGAGACAATGAATGTGTGATAAGCTAACAGAAATTTCCAACTGCTTTCTATGGTACCCACCAGAGAAAAAGTTGCCATATAAGAGGATGAAATAAAAAGGCATGTGTTACTGTGGCAAGATTTCCAATAGAGGGTGAATCCTATTTGACATTAATCAATAATTGTTGAATTCTTGCCAAGGCAAGTAAGATGAGAAGACAAAGGAACACAGACGGGGTCATGACTCATTAGTACTTAACTTAGATTAAGCTCAAGCAGCCAAGAGGAGATAAATTTCTTATAAAATAGCTTTAGTGATTATGGAAGATTTGGATTTTATTTCAGCATCTTTTTTATTATCTTCCATATGGATACATTTATCATTTTGAATCTCCCCAATAAATTTTCTTTGTGTTCAAATACATGATAAGCTAAAGACCAAGAAATTCTTACCTTTAATACTTTAACACCAAATACAAATCTAGTCATCACATTACTCAAATCTTAGAATCTCCTTCCTTTTGTGAATTGAAGACTTATAGGTCCTAGAAGACCAAGATATCAATAGTAAGAATTATCAAATAATACAAATGTAAGGATGGTAGGGGAAGTTAATCCCAATAGACATAGAGATGAACAAAGAAGTTTGGCTTAGTAAAGCAAATGGTGACTTTAAGCAACACCAAATCTTTATAATGGTATCAGTAATGAGAAATATAAAATGAAACTTTTCAATACTTTAGAAATTAAAACAAAGTCTGAAAAACAAGACATATTAGATACACACGTCTCCTACACAACACTGAGAGTAAGATTAGGCATATGAAGTGACATGGCAAAAATTTATTTCCTGTTTAACATAACAGTTTTTTTAACTTTAAGCCATTATTCCTCTGGTTTCATAAAATATTTTCCACCTATTTTAGCTAAGAGAAATGGAAGGCAATACTTTGAGATGAGTGAGTATAGCCATAACCAAGAAATTCCTATTATATGAGATGTGGTCATAAATAAAATGTGACTAATGTCCAGGAGCAGGATAAATAATATATTCATTCACTGGGAACATACCTATATCTCCATTTACTGCAAAAAAAGAACTAATGATCTGTTTTTTGGAGTTTTTTGTGTTTTGTTTTTTTTTTTTTTTTTTTAAGAATACTAGCTATCAGCTAGGATATTCAAGACCTGTGAAAGGCACATATCAATGTCAAATTTAAACATATCAATGCTTCTTAACATATAGCAACAGCAATAAAATATTGAATAGACTTCAGTTTGAACAGATTATTTTAATAAATTATGTAAAGAGTTGTATAGGAGATTCTGCAGTTCTTTATTTTTTTATTTTTTTTATTTTAAAGATGTGGAGTACAATTCAGAGTTAGGTATACAAATGTTCATTATGCAGGTACCCTTGTTGATGAGGTGTGTCCCCCAACCCCAGGCAGATTCCCACTACTGCCAATCCCACTTCCCTGCCCCCTCCTGGCAGTTTCGTGCTACTGCCAATCCTTTTCTTTTGGTATTATGATATTTGTTCAAGGTCTGCTTTATGAGTGAGAACATGTGATACTCAGTTCTTTGTTTCTGTGAAAGATCACTCAGTCATATAGATTCTAAGTCCATCAGGGTTGCTGTGAAGTTCATGATTTTGTTCTTTATGACTGTGTAATATTCCATCGTGTATATGTACCACATTTTTTCAATCCAGTTGTCTTTTGATGGGCAGCATGATTGGTTCCATGTTCTTGCTACCGTGAACAATGCTGCGATAAACGTAAGTGTGCAGGTATCTTGTTGATAGAGTGACTTGAGTTCTTCTGGGTCTATTCCCAGTCGGGGGATTGCGGGGTTGGATGGAAGGTTGGTTTATAGATCTTTTAGGAATCGCCACACTGTTTTCCACAGAGGCTATACTAGTTTACACTCCCACCAGCAGTGTAAAAGTGTTCCCTTTTCGCCGCATCATCTCCAGCATCTGTTGTTTTATTGATGACAGCCACCCTGACTGGAGTTAGGTGGTATCTCAGTGCAGTTTTAATTTGCATTTCTTTGATGACTAGTGAGGCTGAGCATTTTTTCATGTATCTGTTGGCTGCTTGTATATCTTCTTTTCAGAACTGTCTATTCATATTTTTTGCCCACTTTGTAATGGGGTTGTTTTTTTCTTTTAGGCATTTTGAGTTCCTTGTAGATTCTAGATGTTAGGCCTTTGTCAGACATAGAGTTGGCAAATATTTTTTCCCATTCTGTGAGCTGTCTCCCCACTCTCTTGATGGTTTCTTTGGTTTTGCAGAAGCAGATTCTGTAGTTCTAACAGGCATCCAGACAATGCAAATACCCCTAAAAACCATGCTTTCTGAGCAATAAATATTTAAGACTCAGCTCAAGAACCTTCTCATTTGGAATTCTTCCCTAAAACTGCCTCATTCCTGTCCTGATATTTAATTTTTTCTTTTTTTCCCTATATTCACTACAGGATATGGTAATTCTTTTACAGGTTTGTCTCTCCAGTGAGTTTGTTCCTTTAAGATGAGGATCATCTTTTTCTTATCTGTGTATCCACATTAACTAACATTTTGCCTATTATCCATACCTAATAAATGCTTGTGAACTGACAGAATTGACAAACAGATTACAATTGTATGGCATGCTTCACCAAAATACATATATACAAATATATATATATATATGCTTGTGTGTGTGTGTGTGTATAGTGCTCTGCAACAGTAAGTCAAGAATGTTTTAAATGTTATATTTAATGTTAATTTATATGTTATATAAATTCTTCAGCTTTCCAGTTTATTATCCATGTTAAATAATAGGTTTCAGGATTTCTGAACAATGGAACAGGTTGTGGAATTTCTGCTGTATGGATATTTAATAAGATATGTAAACACCAGCCTAAAATGGTTTAGTTAACTCTGACTTAAATGTCAAGAAAAGGACCAAGAAATTATTGGACTCCCTTCTTTGTATTTATATTTAACATCTGTGGATGAATATCGTGCAAGTTACTCTTTCGATGGGTTTAGAGAGGAGGAGGTTGTGGTAGCAGTGTGTGTGGGGGGGGAGAATATATTAAATCTGAAATCACTTTAAGGATTGCTCTTTTTTACCTGCCTCAAATTGCTTGCAAGTGCCCTTGCCCTCAGAATCTCAGAATTCAACTTGTTTTTTCCAGCTGCTTCCTCCTTAAGAAAAACTCAGTGTAAGGTAGCGAAACCAAATCTATCAAGGGAATAGCCTATATGGTATCCTTAGATGGACAACTAATGGAAATAGCATCTGATCTTTCTACTTTAAGATGCAAGAACAGAAACTAGGGTGTTTTCAGCATATCAAGTTCTGAACTAGATAATAGCACTGATAATGGACTAAAGTAAAGTGATATGTGAAGCCCAGAGTATGGTTTGCTGGAAGTCAGCTCCGGTCTCATTTCAACCTCATTCCCTTACCATTAGAAATCAACCTTGAGCATGTGAGCAAGATGTTCTTATGACAAGGAAAATGGCAACTGAAAGACCTTGACATATTAAGCTTAACTAGATTAGAACTTGAATAACATCTTGTACTTTATTTGCATGTATTACCCTGTATTTTAACTTGTACTCTTTCAGTTCAGGTTTGCAATTAGGTTAGTCAAGTCCTTGAAGGTAGAAATCATTTTAATTCAGCTTTTTGTCCCCAGAACATTGCCTGACCTGTTGTGGGCATTCAATTAATCACTGTTGAGTTAATGAATCAATGAATGAATGGATCAATGAATGAATTATGGCCACATCATAATTTTTAAATAACAGTAAGCAGTGGTTTAAAGTTTTGGGAGTCCAGAGAGTTATGGAGAAGTCATAGTTGGTTTCTCAAAGATTTTAGTTCAAAAGGACACATTTAACATTAAAACAACAAAGAGATAAAATGTCAAACCCCCTATAATGGGGCTAAGCAAAGACAGACACTAACAAGGGTTGGTGAAAATGTTGAGAACTAGAACTCCTACATGACTGATGGGAATGTGAAATGCTACATCTACTTTGAAAAGCAATTTGGCAACTTATCAAAACATTAAACATGTATTTACTATAGAATCCAGCAATTCTACTCTTAGATATACACTCAAGAGAAATAAGAACACATGTCCACACAAAGACTTGTGCATGAATGTTCATAGCAGCTTCATTCATAATAGCATAAACTGGAGACTAATCAAATGTCTACCAACTTGTGAATAAAGAGCAAAGTATAGTATAAACATAAGATGAGATACTACTCAACAATAAACATAACAGACTACTGATAGGTGCTCAAAATTTACAAAATTTACTTGAAAACCTTCCAACAGAACTATTGTATTTCTTTTCTTATCCTGAGAGTTTCTATAGAATGCTTTAACTATCTATTGAACACTTCCCACAGGGTCTTGTTGTTGTTGCTTGTAGTTCTAGTTTTATCCTTTAAAACACAAGGTACTTTAAAGAAAATTACTGCTTCATGTTATCAAATTATAGTTTAACTTGGAAAGTTCTGTACCCCTTACCTTCACACTGAGATCACTATCTTATTACTAAAACACATGCTTTAATAGTTCTTCTACTTAAGTTCTGTGGACAACAAATTTTATTAATCCATTAATGTGTGAAAAAAGTCTCTATTTTTTCCACTGCATTTGAATAATAGTGTTGGCAAGGATGTGGAAAAATTGGAACCTTTGTGTACTGTTGGTGGAAATGTAAAATGATATAGGGACTGTAGAAAACAGCATGGCAGTTTCTCAGAATATTAAAAATTGTATTATTATATGATTCAGCAATTCTTCTTCTGTGTATATAACTAAAAGCATTGAAAGTAAGGTCTCAAAGAGATATTTGTACAGACATACTTATAGCAGCATTACTCATAATAACCAAAGGGTAGAAATATCCCATGTCCATTGATAATTTTAGCCTTAAAAGGAAAGGAAGTTCTGATAGGTGCTACAACATGGATGAACCTTGAGGATATTAGGTCAAGTGAAATAAGCCAGTCATGAAAAACAATACTGGGGGTGAGGGGGCACATAATATCAATAATTTGTAGATAACACTAAGCAGTGGATTAAAGTTTTGAGAGTCCAGAGAGCTATGGAGAAGTCACAGTTGGTTTCTCAAAAATTTTAGTTCAAAAGAGCACATTTAACATTAAAACATATCTCAACTTCATTCCCTTACCATTATAAATCAACCTGGAGCATGCGAGAAAGATGTTCTCATGACAAGGAAAATCTCAACCAGGTAATCTCAATCAGGTGAAGTGGGGACCAAAGGGAGGCCCAAGCTGTACCTGTGTGATGACCACTTATCAATCTAATCCTGAATTGTACCCCACATATTTAAAATTTAAAAAAAAGAAAAACAACACTGTATGATTCCACTTATATGAGGTACTTAGAGTGGTCAAATTCATTCAGACAAAGTAGAATGGCAATCGCCAATGGGGCTGAGGGAAGGAAAGAATGGGGAGTTGTTGTTTAATAGGCATAGAGTTTCAGTGTTTCAAGAAGCAAAGCATTCTGGAGATTGGTTGCACAACAATGTGAATGTATTTAACACCACCGAACTATACACTTAAAACGATTAAGATGGTAATTTATATTATGTATATTTTGCCACAATTAAAGATAAAAATAAATTAGAAACAAAAGAGTAAAGAGAACTAAAGCCATATGATAAGAGTTTGAGGAGTCAAGTGGGAAAAGAAAATTATAGTGTGTGAAAACCGATTCTTTCAAAAATTGTGGTTGAAGGAGACTTTCTGAGCATAAAAGCATTGAAAAAAATGCAAAGTTAAAGATCAACAAATTTAACCACCTAAAAGTTAACACATTTGAAGAATAAAATCTCAACTAAAGTGAAGAGACAAGTATCAAATGAAGAAATATATTTGTTTAAAAAATGTGACCTCTAAGGAATAATACTCTCAATATTTAAATATAACTAACAATAATAGATAATAATTATGGAACACATACTATGTGTCAGGCATTGTTGTAAGTACCAAACATATTTTATCTCATTATTCCTCACAACTACTTTGAGAACTGAGGCACACAGTGACTTTGTAACCTGCCCATTGGTACCCCATAGAAGTGACAGAGTCAACGTGAAGTTCAGGAAATAAACCCTGGAGAGCCTATGTTCTTAACCACTATACTGTGTTAAGAAAAATAGAAATATGATTGGTAAAAAAGCACAAAGAACAATCACATTCAACTCACAAGTCACCAAAAGAAAAAAAATCTACAAATTAAAATTACATGATACCATTATTTACCTTTCAAATTGACAGATTTCTCTGGTTATGACACTCTTTAAACCCAAGGTTACAAGAGACAGGTTGTTAAGGAAAGTGAGAAATACAGGAAAGTTGATAAGGCAAGGAAGAAAACAGACCAAACCTCACCCCTACCTGACCCCTACCCCTTTAATAGTTCTTGTACAGGATGGGGATGGAGGACAAACAAGCAAGTAAGAGTTCAAGCAAGAAAGAAAGATCCTTCCATTTCTCTCCTTTTTGTTTTTATCCCCTTTATTTAAAATAACCAGTATAGCATAGCCTGTCATTGCAGGAAGAAAACTGCTTATTGCAAAGCTGACAAAAATTAAGAGCAACTCTGAGATGTTTGATTTGGGCCCATCCAGGTGAGCTATAGGCCATTCTCATGGTATACAGAGGCAATTTTTCTCCCTTGTGGCCCTGACTTAATCAACCAACTATGGCCAACACAGAGCCAGAGCTTGCCACCATGGCCCTTTCTGCTTTCTCTGTCCTAAGTCTCTGTTTCTGCTCACACATGGGTTTGATATAACCAAGCCTTTACTCCAAACTCTGCACTTTGCTGGTATCCAGGGATTTGGAGGACAAAGACAGAAAAGCCATGTGAATTCACTACAATAGGCTTCCAGGCAGTGACTCTTTTCCCTTCAGCTCCGTTCCTGTGATGATCACTTATTAATGACTTCCAAGTTATGCTATGATTTACTGTAAAGTCTCCTTCCTAACAGATGCTGTTAGTTCTTCCTGCTTTGTAGTTAGTCTACCTTTGTTTCTACCCTTAAGAATGGAAAATATTCAAAGAACGGAAATGTTCACATTCCATCATGGTCAAACATTTTGAGAAGTTTTGGAGTAACAAAGTAATCATTTTTCAACAATTTAAGATCAAGTTGTCAGTAAGAAAGCAATTATTTTAAGTATTTTTTCTTTCCTAACCTGAACTTAAATTCAGTATATACTAATTGAATTTGCTTATTTGGTTAACATTTAATATTCAGTCAACATTCTTTAATCAAACATTTATTGAGTATTTACTATTTGCCCTGTATAGTCTAAACCTTAAAAATACAACAATAATGAAATAAAGTCTCAGCTTTCAAGAGCTTCCAATGATAGAAAGCATACAATTAACAGAGAAATAAAAATTTTAATTATTCCAGAAAATATAAGTACTATAAAGGAACTATAATAGATGGGAGAGTTAGAAACTTGCCTAGATAGGGTTATCTCTGAAGACTTCTCTGAGGAGGTGGCCTTTGATGGGAAGCCTGAATGCCTGAAAAGGGTCTTAAGAAAGTCTAAAGTCTCCAGGACAGGATATAACTGGAATTGTTGAGAGACTGGAATAAGTCAAGGTGGCTTTGGTCCAGTGAAGGAAGGGAAGAGTAGGAAAGATAAGATCAGAGGAGTGAACAGAGACCAATGAAGTGAAGTTTAAGGCCACAGTGAAGAGTTGGGACTTTATTCTGACAATGATAACAAACCATTGAGCGTTGGAAGGGAATGACAATTATCTTCCTGGAAATGTGAGGACACACAAAATGTTTTCCTAAGTTGGCTCCCACCCCAATCCTTAACATGAATGTCCCATCATGATGACCATATAACTAGTCTGAAGTCAATAATTCAAGGTCCTAAGAAGCCCTCCCATGCTGAAAGATCTCTCCCAAGTATCTTCACAATGTTAAAGTTTCAATGGTAGAAATTGATTCATCTCATTTTCAGATATTTATTTTTTAATGCAAATATTAGATCGCAATATACTATCAAAGTCATTGATAAATTAGTGTGGATTAACTTGTCAATTTCACAGAAGTCAGTGAGTGTGGGAGTAAGGGAGAATATTTGGAAGGAGAAACATCCTCAGAATGGCAGCCCATTATTAGAACATCCCAGTGGGAAAGCTCAGGCACTTAGAAGTACTGGTACTAGGGCAAGGAAATACCTGAGACAGAAGATGGGACAGATAGCAGACAGAAAGGTGCTGAATACACACTTCAAAAACTTGCATGAGTAAAAATGATCCTCCTTAAAGTCAGGACCATACCTTCAATAGGAACAATCTATATACTGAGTAATCACATAGTTCTTTCTGGTGGCCCTTATTGGCCCAGACATCTGGAAACTGGAAACTTTTATCCCATCCTTCCCATTGATGCAGGGGGAAAAAAAAAATCAGAAAAGTCTCATTCTCCTACCACTTGCAACTTCCATGCAATTTAGTCAAAAGCTAACTGGTACTAAAACTGTGAAAACAGAAATATCAACATGTTTAAAGCAGAGATATTGTCTCTACCTCCAGTTTCAACCTTAGGAACCTAAGCCAGGATTTCCTGTCTATGAGTGGGATTTAAAGATACCCTGCTTAAGAGCTCAATAGTACTAAACTCATATTGACTTTAGAATCTGAGGAATTTTCCTCAAATGCTTAAAATAAATCTTCGTATTTGTTCAGGCAGTCTTCTAGATACTCCTGAAAATAAGTGACGTTTTTCTCTGAACTTTCAAACAAAAGAAATTAGAAAACCTAAATGTCTTTTGTTATTGTTGCTTTTTTATCAAGCTAACCTGAGACTCTATGACAACCATTGTATATTTTTTCATGTGTTTGACTTGTCTCTTCCATTTCATTATAAATTCCTCAAGGACAGGAGTGTTTCCTTTTATAGCTCCCTGGAGTACACAGTGGACACTCATTAAATGCTGTTGACTGACTGGCTATCTGACACCACACAAACAAAGAGCAAAAATAATTGACACTATGCCTACAGAAAAGGATTAAGGAGACATAAAAATAACATTTCGCATTGCTATTACCTACCCTGTATCATTCACAGATTAAGTAGAATTTTTATCTTTAGGGTGGCTCCACAAATCCCAAATAAAATTCTTTCTAAAAAATCAGTTTATCATGGCCAGTAAGCACTCTTTTGACCTGGATAAAATGTGGCCAAATTTAGACCTGATAGATGGATCAGAATGTTGTTAAATATTTGATGTTTTGTTTCCAAATTTCAATGGCAGACACTTCACATGGAGACTTTTGCAGATGCTTTCCTCTGCTTACCTATGTGAGTTAACAGGTATCGTCTTCAGATTTATCTTCCCCTGGGCGTTTTAGCATCACTGAAGGGGAATATGCATGTGTTGCTATGGTCAAATATAATTCTCTTTTGTAGATTTAATAATCAGGACAACTGAGACCATTTATTTTCTATTTCTATAACTTTTACTCTGTAGATGCTTCAGAATTATGAATCATAGTGATGAAGTCTTATTTGACCACATTTATATCTATTTATATTTTGAAATGATGATGCCCGTTTGTCTTTCTTATTTAGTGATGTTAAAATAGTTGATTGAAAGCAAGTACATAAGAATGCCTAATCTGCATGTTATCCGAATGCCATCAATGTTATTTCACTTCCCTCTCCAGGGATCCTCCTTCATTGACAGTTTGAGAGAAGTTCCTGCTGAGCAGCATTTCTGAATGAGAAGCCAATAATATCTACAGATAATCAGGTCATTTAAATCCTGTAAAGAAACCACTATGGGACTATATCTAACAAGCATCTGAAATTCTGATTTAATATCCTTGTTCTGAAGGAATTCCAGCTCTTCAGAAAGATATTCTCTAAGAAAGCAGAAGTCTGATTCAGATGTGGGAGCTGCTTGCCAGTAGATTCAACTAAAAAGATAAGAAATTATATGTAAACTACCTGTAAATCTCAAAGCTATAACTTTCCTATTGGGAAGAAAAGATTCCTTTTGCCTTTGAAAGTGAGAAAATGACTTATTTTACTGGTAAGTAATCTTCCTGGGAGGTCATGCTGTTCATATCAAGTGAAACTGTTATCTTTTTTCCTGTCTATGGTAAGGAGAAATCAGCAAGCATTCAGAGGGAATTTCAGGTTCTCCCTAGAGATTTAAAAGGCTAAAGAGAAATCCCAAACCCTCTTTTATTTGCATCTATTAGCCTCCCAGTGAATAGCTCACATGCTATGGAATAAGAAGAGTGTTCCTTCCTTTTCAAACAAATACAATTAGGCACAGTGCCAGATGCTGAGGTTTCACTGGTGAACAAGACAATCTGATTCTTGCCCTCATAGGGTTTACATATGGGCTGAAAGAAAGATAGACCTCAAGGACACTGGTTCTCACCTAGCCCTCTCTGTGAGTTCCGAGAAGTCCTGCTGGAAAATAATACATTTAAGAAAGATGAGAAGCAAAAGGCCCAAACAGGAGACAAGAGTATTTAAGAAGGGGTCACAGTGCGTGTAAAGTAGCCCCAAAGACAATAACATTTAAAAGCACTTTCTATACCAAACTAACCTAACAGTGACCCTTCCTTGAGTTACCTTTTTTCCTCCTCAGCACAACTTCATGAGGTATTTCAAGCACTTTACAAAGACTAACTTATTTAATCTTCAAAACAAATCTGTAACATAAGAACTATCTATCATGATTTTTCAGTGGAAAAACCAAAACATAGAGAGGTTAAGCTCATAAGGTAGAACAAGTAAAGGTAAAACAAGCGTTCAATTCTCTGTAGTCTGTTTCTAATTCTCAGTTATTAACCACTACGGTAAACAATCTCTCCATCTGAGTTGATTGAGTAGTGATCAAAAATGGTTAAGGATTACGAATAAATTACCTAATTACACTTATTTTTTAAAGAAAGTTCTACCAATGAATTCACTTTTAGATATTCTAGGTCCAAAAGTCTAATGATATGTATAGTTCACATATTGGCTTATTGAATTCTCAAGAAAACACTGTAAGGTAGGCATTATTATCCTCACTTTACAGATTTAAAACACTGTAAATGAAAGAGATTAGGAAATCCAATGATTACACTTTAATAAATAGTAGAACTGGAAACCAAACTAGATTAGCCTTCACATTAGAATCTGTATTTCTGGTCAGCTATGGTGGCTCTGACCTGTAATCTCAGCACTTTGGGAAGCCAAAGTGTTGAGGATCACTTGAAACCAGGAGTTTGAGACCTAGCTGGGCAACACAGTGAGACTCCATCTCTACAAAAAATATAGTCAGCCAGATGTAGGGTAATATGTCTATAGTGTTAGCTTCTCAGGAGGCTGAGGTGGAAAGATTGCTTGAGTCCAGAAATTTGAGGTTACTGTGAGCTGTGATCACAGCACTGCATTTCAACTTGGGTAACAGAGTGGGGAAAAAAAATTGTTTAAATAAGAGCTATATTTCTTGTTTTTATTACATTCAGTTATAAACTAACCCAAATAAGTTTATGTGATAATTAGATCTTCAAAAGTGACCATTGTATTTTATAGATTGCATAAAATACAGATTTTTAAAACCATCTATGAACTACCCAACCTGGCTTATCCTTTGAAATTGTAGAGATGATGCAAGTATAAGAAAACAGCAGCAAGACAAATTTTTCTACAGCCCTGACTTTAATCTAGTCAGAATTCTGGCATTTGTGATTCAGATTGTAGAGGTGCCAAGGAAAAGGAACCTTCCCAAATAATGGTAAATAGCTACCATTAAGAATTAAGAAAAATAGATGGAAGTGCTTACAGGAGAAGAATCTGTAAATATATAAGAACTGTAAACACTGATATGAGCTTATGGGAAGAAAGAAATCCAGAGGGAAAGAAACTCTAAAGGATGAATCAATATCCTTGCATCAATCAGAAAAAAAGTATGTTTAAAATCCTTAGAAATAAGAAAGGGCAACATCAAGCTAATCCTTTTTAAAAAATTTCAGTAGATTTGTCCTATATAAACGGTATGGAAAAAAAATAAGAAACTTGTTGCTATGGTTTATTTGTTCCCACCACAGCTGATGTTGAAATCTGATCCCCAATGCAGTGGTGTTGGAAGGTAAAGCCTAGTGGGATGTGTTTGGGTCATGGGGATAGATCCCTTATGAATGGCTTGGTAGTCTTCTCGAGGTAGTGAATGAGTTCATGAAACTGGATTAGGTCGCTCCAGAATGGATTAGTTCCCACAAGAGTGAGTTGTTATAAAGTCAGGATTTCTTCTCTTCACAGGTGTCTGCTTTCCTTTGACTTTCTTTTCCACTTTGGGACAAAGCCTGAAAACCTTCACTAGAAGTCAGGGCTATTTCCTTTAACTTCTCAGTCTGTGAATCCGTGAGCTAAACAGACCTCTTTTCTTTATAAATTGTCTAGCCCTGAAGCCAGGGGCCACATCTATTTGGTAGATCGAGCAAGAGGATCACTTGAGCCCAGGAGTTCAAGAGCAGCCTGGGCAACATAGCAAGACTCCACTTCAATATAAAATAAAAAGTAATGATAATAATAAATGAATTATACAGTCTCAGGTAATTTGTTATACCAATGCAAAACAGACTAGGACACATAGAAAAATAGTTTTTATTTTTAGAAATTAAAATGTATATTAATGCACTTAATTGCTAATATTTTGTCATACTTACTTTTAAGATAAAATATATTTACAATAAAAAATTAAATAATGCTGAAAATAACACAAATTAAAGTTAAAAAATAATTCTAAATTTCATTACACATAAGTGACTTAATTATTTGGCGAATATTCAAATTATCATTTAATATGCACATGGAAATACTTTGTAATAAGATAAATAGCATGAGAGAAAATCTTTTTTTGTTGTTTTTTTTTTGAGTCAGAGTCTCACTCTGTCGTCCAGGTTGAAGTGCAGTAGCACATTCATGGCCACCACAGCCTCGACCTGCTGGGCTCAGGCAATTCTTCCGCTTCAGCCTTCCAAGTAGCTGGAACTACAGACACATGACACCACACCCGGCTAATTTTTGTGATTTATTGTAGAGACGAGGGCTCACCAAGTTCCCAGGACTGGTCTTGAGCCCCTGGGCTCAGGCAATCCTCTCACCTCAGCCTCCCAAAGTGCTGGGATTACAGGCTGAGCCACCATGTCCAGCTGAGAGAAGATCTTTTATGAAAATGCGGTAATACATAAATGCTATTTTTTTTTTGAGTCAGAATCTCAAAAATATTATTTCCACGTTTTTTTCACTACAAAAATATTATTTCCTGTCACCCAGGCAGGAGTGCAGTAGCACACTCATGGCCACCAAGCCTCAACCTGCTGGGCTCAGGTGATTCTTCCACCTCGGCCTTCCGAGGAGCTGGAACTACAGGCATGAACCACCATGCATGGCTAATTTTTTGATTTATTGTAGAGATGAATCTCTCGAAGGTACCTAGGCTGGTCTCGAACCCCTAAACTCAGGCAATCCTCTCACCTTAGTCTCCCAAAGTGCTGGGATTACAGATGTGAGTCACCACGCCCAGTCATAAATGCAACTTTAATAAAACATATTAAATTTAATTTTTATTTAAACTAAATAATAAAAATGAAACTGAAGGAATTGTTGAACTGCAAGACACGTTTTTTTCACTACAAAAATATTATTTCTTGCATCCTGGGGATGAAGTTACTTGGTCATGGTAGATGATTTTTGAGATGTGTTTTTGGATCCAGTTAGCTAGAACATTGTTGAGGATTTTTACATCTATGTTCATAAAGGATATTAGCCTGTAGCTCTCTTTTTTTTGTTGGATCTTTATCCGGTTTCAGTATCAGTGTGATGCTAGCTTCGTAAAATGATTTTGGGGGCTGGTTCAACATCCGCAAGACCATAAATGTAATTAAATACATCAATATATGTAAAAACAAGAACCACATGATTATATCATTACATACAGAAAAAGCTTTTGATAAAATCCAGCATCGCTTCTTGATAAAAACCCTCAAAAACCTAGGTATAGAAAGAACATACCTCAAAATAGTGCCATCTACGATAAACCTACAGCTAGCATATTGCTAAATGGACAAAAACTGGAAACATTTCCCCTGAAAACTGGAACAGAAAAAAGTTGCCCACTCTCATCCCTCTTGTTCAACATTGTGTTGGAAGTACTAGCTAGAGCAATTAGACAAGAGAAGGAAATCAGAGGTATCCAAATAGGAAAGAGGAAGTTACTTATCCCTCTTTATTGACCACATGATCCTATACGTCGGAAATCCAAGAGAATCTGCAAAAATAGCTTGCACTGATAAAGGACTTTGGCAAAGTTTCAGGATACAAAATAAATGTGCAAAAGACAGTTGCATCCTTATACACCAACAACAAGCAGGCAGAGAACCAAATAAAAAGCTCAATCCCATTCATAATAGCCACACACAAAAAGAGAATTACCTCAGCATCTTCCTAACCAGAGAAGTGAAAGACCTTTACAAAGAGAACTACAAAACCCTGCTCAAAGAAATCCAAGAAGACACAAACAAATGGAAAAATATTCCATGCTCATGGGTAGGAAGAATCAACATTGTTAAGATACCCATCCTACCTAAGGCAATCTACAGTTTCAATGCAATAGCCATTAAATTATCAACATCATTCTTCTCAGACCTGGAAATGACAATACAGAAATTCATATGGAAACATAAACAACCACAAATAGCCAAAACAGTCCTTAGCAAAAGAAACAAAGCAGGAAGTTTAACACTTCCAGACTTAACACTTTACTATAAGGCTACAATAATCAAAGCATTCTGGTATTGGTACAAGAACAGTCATACAGACCAATGGAACAAGATAGAGATATTGGATGCAAAGCCTCAATTTCTCAACCCACTCATCTTCAACAAAATCTCCAACAACAACCACTGGGAAGAGAAGAACCTATTCAGTAAATGGTGCTGGGAAAACTGTCTGATCACATGCAGAAGATTGAAACAGGACCTTTACCTATCACCATACACAAGAGCCCATGCTATAAGAGAAAAGATAGACAAGTGGGACCTCATCAAACTGACAACCTTCTGCAAAGCAAAAGAAATCATCAAGAGAGCATGGAGACAGCCCATGGAATGGGAAAAAATATTTGCCAACTGTATATCTGACAAAGGCCTAACATCTAGGATCTAAAGGAATTTAAGTGCGCCGAAAGGAAAAAAACAAACAGCCCCATTAAAAAGTGGGCGAAAGATATAAATAGACACTTCTCAGAAGAAGATATATGGGCAGCCAACAGACTCATGAAAAAGTGGTCAACCTCACTAATCATCAGAGAAATGCAAATCAAAACCACACTGAGATGTCACCTGACCCCAGTAAGAATGGGCATCATTAATAAAACAAGCAACAGATGCTGGTGAGGATGTGGAGAAAAATGAATGCTTCTACACTCTTGGTGGGAATGCAAACTAGTGCAACCTCTTTAGATGATAGTGTGATTTCTGAAAGAATTAGAAATTGACCTTTCATATGACCAGGAATCCCCCTGTTGGGAATATACCCAGAGGAACTCAAGTCATTCTACCAAAAAGATACCTGCACATGCATGTTGGTTGCAGCTTTATTCACAATAGTAAAAACATGGAACCAACCATGCTGCCCATTGAAGCTGGACTGGATAAAAAAATGTGGTACATGTACACCATGGAATATTTTGCAGCCATAAAGGACAAACATACGGACTTTGCACAACTTGGATGGATTTAGAGTCGATCATACTCAGTGATCTATCACAGAAACAGAGAACAGTGTACCATATGTTCTCACTCAAGTGTTCAAGCAGACCTTGGACAATTATCATAACACTATAAGAAAGGGATTGGCAGTAGTGAGAAACTGCCAAGTGATGGGGGGTGAGATTGGCAGTTGAAGGAAACTGCCAGGAGAGGCAGGGGAACACTTCATCAACAAGGGTACCCGCAGAATGAACATTTGTATACTTAACCCTGAATTGTATCCCAATTTTTAAAATTAAAAATAAAAAATATTTCCTAAGAATTAAATATTATTTTCTAATAATTTATCTAAAATTAAAGGAGAAAATTAGACTGCAAAAATAATAAGAAGCTGCTATTACAATGTTTATAATTATGTTTCATTTTATATATTCTCTGTCAATTTTCTACCTTGTAAATCGGGGCCTTTGGCACTCTCATACTTCCTCTAATCTCTCAAAGTGTACTTGCACTGTTACCATTACATTATCTAGGTATATGACATGCTCACTATACTCTATAGCCCTAATTCCAATACTTCTGTACCCTTAGCTTAATATTCAAATGGATCTAGTGCTCATCACTAGCTATTTTTTTCATGATGTATTCATAACTATGTTTAATTTTATTGCCTGGCTCAACAATGTTTAAACAATTTTCTCTAAAGCACTCTCATTAGCTCTGTATTATTTAAGATCTTTTATATTTGAAAATGACTGCCAATTGATTTCATGTTTGAACAATATCTTGGCTGAGCATTGTATTTCTAGATCACATGATGGAACGCTTTCTTCAGTGCCCTATCCCTACACACATAAGAAAACAGTCAACGTATAATTAAATATTCAGCACAAGTATCTTTCGGACCCAAACTGAGAAAGTTTAACGCTGGCAAACTCTCACAACAGGACATTCTAAAGAATTTGCCTCAGACAGAAGGAAAATTATTCCCTATTAAAATTCTTAGATACAAGAAGGAATAATAAGAAACAAAGAAAATATTTAGAATATGCCAACATTGTGACCAACAATTGAGGAATAATCCATTTTAAAAAATTATTTTAAAGATGTGTGGTAAAATTCAGGATTAGGGACACAAGTGGTCATCATACAGGTCAAGTTTGGGCCTTTCTTTGGTCCCCACTTGCCTGGTTTGAGATCAGGTACCATTATTGATGCAATTACCATAATACTATAAGAAAGGGATTGGCAGTAGCAAGATAATGCTAGGGTAGGGTGGGGGGCAACCCCTACCCTAGCATTATCTTGCTACTGCCAATCCCTTTCTTATAGTATTATGGTAATTGTTCAGGGTGCACTTATGAGTAAGAACATGTGGTTCTCTGTTCTTTGTTTCTGTGGTAGATCACTGAGTATGATAGACTCTAAGTCCACCCAAGTTGCTGCAAAGTCCATATGTTTGTCTTTCTTTATGGCTGCGCAATATTCCATCATGTATATGTACCACATTTTTTTATCCAGTCCAGTTTCAATTGGCAGCATGGTTAGTTCCATGTTTTTGCTATTGTGAATAGTGCTGCAATAAACATGCATGTGCAGGTATCTTTTTTGTGGAATGATTTGAGTTCCTCTGGATATATTCCCAGTAGGGGGATTGCTGGGTCACATGGTAGGTCAACTGCTGTGTCTGACATGCATCCTCCTCAGCCTTGACCCTCTGTGTCACAGTGTACATTTCCTGCATCTGAGCAATGCAGTTTTCTGAACACAGTATCCAGAACTGTGTCCCTAAACCTAAATAAGTAAAAATGACATGTACAGGTTCCATGAGCTGTCACAATAAATGCATTTTATAACTCAAATGTAGTTGTGGACTCACAATCTCTTCTATTTATTTTGTACCAATTTATTTGTAAATATGATTATTTTCAAAGTTTTTTGTTTGATTTAGATAAATGATTTTCTGTTCACCCTTCCAAAAAAAGAAATTGTCACACTGTTTTCCATAGTGGTTGAACTAGTTTGCATTCCCACCAGCTGTGTAGAACCGTTCCTTTTTCTCTGCATCCTCACCAGCATCTATTGTTGTTTGTTTTATTAATGATAGCCATTCTTACTGGGGATAGGTGGTATCTCAATGTGGTTTTGATTTGCATTTGTCTGATGATTAGTGAGGCTGAGCACTTTTTCATGTGTCTGTTGGTTCCCATATATCTTCTTTTGAGAAGTGTCTATTCATGTCTTTTGCCCACTTTTTAATGGGGCTGTTTGTTTATTTTCCTTTCAGCACGTTTGAGTTCCTTGTAGACCGTGGATGTTAGGCCTTTGTCAGATATACAGTTGGGAAATACTTTTTTTCCCATCCTGTGGGCTGTCTCCATGTTCTCTTGATCGTTTATTTTGCTTTGCAGAAGCTTTTCAGTTTGATGAAGTTCCACTTGTCTATCTTATCTCTTATGGCATGGGCATTTGGGGAAATCCAAAAATACTCATAGTATTCTATTTCTTATACTGGTTGGTGATACCTAGACATTTATCTTATTACCTTCTTTTTACCTTTCTCAAATAGTATTAATTTATTTTTATCTATTCAATAGATATTAAATCAGTTTAAAGCACACCAAGTGAAAAAAGGAAATCATTTTTCCCTGCTCCGTTGTGATATAATTGCAAGCCAGTATCAAAAAGCTGATGCTGAGATTTTCTTCCTCATAGTAAGTGGCTCCTGAAGAATTCAGCTCTGCACAATACATGATTTGTAGACATAAAGATGAGATGGCTGCAGACTATGCACAATTGATTGTCCTTTGAAGTTCAGCGTGCTACTTAACCACTTTGTTAAGTAACAAAAAGATGCACAAGCAATAGTTTGTACATTCCCCGAATGTCCTGCCTGTCTGGTTCACATCTGCTAATCTTTCTATCTTCTGTAACTCATTCGGTACAACTGCATTTCTAATCTTTTTTTCTCTAACTTAAATGTCCAAGGGCATAATGAGTAAAATGGTGACATTCATCTTTAAATCAATATACAATCTTAAAAGAAAACCTGAAAATATCGCGGTTGTCTCGTATTTCATGTTGCTGGTAAATTTTCTGCTTGCCATAACTCTGTGGAGCAATATTTAAAGATTTGGGACATGTAAGCCATTAGATAGGAAACTGTTCACTAGAAGAAATTTATTTTTAATCACTCAAATTTGCACAATAATTGTATTACTATTAAAGCAATAAACACATGTAATGCAGAGCTTCCACCTAAAGTTATATATAACTTATGAGAGGACAGCACATTTTTGCTCAGACACATACTTTAGCATACTGTTGATGGAGTCAATGTTAGGTTTTAACCAATAAATTGATCTCATTTAAAATATATTCTGTCTTGGATACATACTTATAATTTTAATATAAATATAAAGTAATCCATGTGGCACCAATTTGGGGGACTCTCAAAGTTTAGAGTAATAAACTTTTCTTTTTTTACATATTTGGTCAGGGTTCATCCATTTCCAAGCTATATATCAAATTTTTAAAAATTCTTGAGAACCTGCAAATGATGAGTATGGTGACAGTACAGTGGGTGGCATACAGAAGGAAAGGAACCACTTCATACCACTTTAGTAAAAAAAGGCAAAGCATTACACGTTTTAATTTAAATATCAGTATAATTTATAATGATAATATTAAATATAATTTAATTTAAATGATAATATACTTGCTTGGACAACAAAGCAAAGATATCACAATGATTAAACAACTATTATTTTTTTAAAATTTTAAATGCAAATGATACTTGTGCAGTTTTATTATATGAATATATTGTGATGATGAAATTTGGGCTTTTATTAAGCCCATCACCCAAATGGTGAGCATGGTACTGAACGAGTAGTTTTTCAATCCCTGCCTTCACTCCCTTTTACTTTCCCCTTTCCCCTCTCGTATAGTCTGTTATTCCCATCCTTATGCCCACATGTACCCAATTAAACAATTATTCTTAAGAATGTAAAGAAAAGAGGTTATTGTGGATTTGGCAGATCTGGAAAGGCTTAATGGAAGACAAGCCATGAAAACTGGATATAAAAGAATAAGTACAATGTGGATAGACAGAGAAATTTTTATATTCAAAAAAAAGAATTTAAGCAGAGAATAAAGACAGAAAAACAAAGGTATTTTTAAAAGATAATGAGTAGAAGAGTGCAGTAATTGCATTTCTGTCTCTACCTTCACAGGAAAAGGAAAAATGATGGAATTGACTATGTGACTACTTCTGGCCAAAGCATTGAATTTCAATTCAAGACTCACCTTTTCCCTCAGCCATGACTGGTAATATTTTAGAAAGTGGTTGTTTCATCAGCCTCGGTCCTGGAATAAGGACAGTGTGGATCAGACACCCAGCTAAGCATCAAGGACATGTAACGTGTTTGTTAATCTAAGCCACTGAGATTTGGGAGCTGCCTATTACCACAGCATAAACTACCTTGTCCTGACTATTTCACAGAAGGAACAGATAGAAGAATAATGAGACACAAAGTTAAATAAGAAAATTATGAAGAAGCTTAAATGTCAACCTAACATGCTTAAAGTTTATTAAATAACGAGTTGGTAGGAAATAATTAAAATTTGTCAAGAGGGAAAGGAATTTATCAATGGAAAGTTTTAAGAAGATCACTGTGGTCACAGCAATAGGGCAAATTAGAAGGAGGAGGGCCAGAGATATGAAGACTATGGGTTAAAAAGTGAAAATGATAAGTTTCGTGAATAAAGCATTATTGAAAATTTGGAAGACAGAGAAATAGTGAAAAATACATCTAGCATTTTAAGCCTGAGTGCCATGGAGAAATGTAGTACACAATTAACAGATGTAGAACAATCCAATTGAGAGGCTTGTGTATTTCTGTTACTATTAGTATCATTTCTTTAAACTGGTTTTGAAAGAAAATTACTTTAGATGTGTCAGGTGGGGGTGACAGTGGTTCAGATAAATCATTATACCAAACAGGAAAATGCAGATTTGGGGAACAAAGAAAAGTTCAAAGGTCAATGATAGAGAACTGAATGTGGGAGCCATCTGCATACTAGCTGGCCTAGGTAGTTGTCTAGAGGTGGTAATGTTATCCAAGACAAAAACTGCACAGTAAGAAGTTTCAGGAATTATGACAGTCATGGTCTGGTATAGAAAACAGAATTTGCAGAGAAGGAACAGTTGTTTCCACCCGAGGTAAGGACACCATCACCAACATCACATCTGGGACATTTATAATGGAGTTCAGAACACTGGCTGCCAGCACTCTTCTCTGGTGTCTGCCCACACCACTGTAAAAAAGAATCACCTCCATTTTCCCAATAGTTCATGGATGCATTTCATCGGCAGAACCTTAATCACATCCAGGTCCTGAGGCCACAAAAAAGTCTTTAAAATATAGTGCTTAGACTAATAGCCCCTATAATATCAAGTGAATAAGGAGAAAATTGTATAAAGTACAAATATATGGACTTCACAGCAATTTGGATGGATTCAGAGTCTATTATTCTGAGTGATCTATCACAGAAACAAAGAACAGAGAACCACATGTTTTCACTCATAAATGGACCCTGAACAATTACCATAATACTGTAAGAAAGGGATTGGCAGTAGCGGGATACTGCCAGGGTGGGGATAGGGAGCACACAACATCACAAAGGGTACCTGATCTCAAACCAGGCAAAGTGGGAACCAAAGGGAAGCCAAAACTTTACCTGTATGATATCTACTTATAGACCTAATCCTGAATTGTACCCCACATCTTAAAAATAAAATATTTTTAAAACAAGAATGAAAGGGAGTAGGAATGGATGCTGATTGCAAGTAGACAATGTATTTAGTCTAACGGGTAATGATAATAAGTTTAGTTTTATTGTGCTGAATGTGAAGTACCCACAAGACATCAAAGTGGAGAGATCCAATATGGCTCAGATAACCAAAAATAAGATTCTGGGATCTTAGAGAAAGATCTACACTGATTGTCAACAGTTAGATAGTTGAAGTCATGGAACTTGTATAATAGTTTAGGGAGAGAATTTAGACCATTTGAGGCGTTAAATCTCCATTCTGGTGACCACAGCATTAAAAAAAAAAAAAAAAGCTTACATTTAAAAGGCAGAAGGAGCCAGGCTCAATGGCTCACGCCTGCAATCCCAGCACTTTGGGAGGTGGAGGCGAGAGGATTGCCTGAGCCCACGGGTTCGAGACCAGCCTGGGCAACTTGGCGAGACATCAGTAATACTCAGTGATCTATCACAGAAACAAAGAACAGAGTACCACATGTTCTCACTCATAAGTGGACCCTGAACATTTTTCATCGTACTATAAGAAAAGGATTGGCAGTAGTGGGAGACTGCTGGGTTGGGGGGAGGGGACACAACATCAATAAGGATACCTGATCTCAAACTAGGTAAAATGGGGACCAAAGGGAGGCCCCAACTTTACCTGTATAATGTCCACTTGTATACCTAATCCTGAATTGTATCCCACATCTTTAAAATAAAATATGAAAAATAAAAACGTAAATTAAAAAAATAAAAGGCAGAAGGAAAGCAAGGCATCAAGGAGAATTTGCTCCATATCAAACTTTAATAACACAACATTTTGACAAAGAATTTCCAAACACGATACTAAAAATGCTGTAGATTAACCCTATAACCCTATGTAGTGAATTGAAAGAATAACATGTGAAGGTGTAAGTGGTTTAAAACAGGAAGAACTGAATAGAACTGATAACTGGCTAAAATGTAGTAATGTATACAATTTTCCATTGTGAATGTCTGTGCTGTGCATGTGTATATTTTAATTGATTTACCTGAAAATTAATATTGAGTTCTTATAAAAATTTGTATTTCTAAAAGCTGACATTGTTGTATTACCTCTAAACTTGAAGGTGAGGTATAAAACTAAAGCCTAAATGCTACTTTTTCACTTGAACCAATTTCATAACTTAATTATTTTTTTCAAAAAAATCTTTCAACGTGGACACTTATTCTGTTCAAAAAGTGTTAGGCATTATGTGAGATCCAAAGATAAGTAAGACATTATGTCTGTGGTCAATTAAATCAAAATGTATTAAATTAAGATGCAACTTGATTGAAATCATGCTTATTATTTAGAATACTTTTTTTAATTTTTATTATTGTTAAAGAGAATACAGTCACATTCTATTAAGGTAACAGCTACCATAGAGATTTTACAATTCAAACTGGTTTTATAGCAATTTATATTTTTCTTTCTCTCTGGATCTAATGAGATTGCAATTTTATTTTAAACTCTGTCCTTTCTTCAGCAAGTGTATTCTTCCTATTTCTTTAACAATTTCCTGAAGAGTCTGCTTGATTCAAATCAAAATCTGTTCATAAGCTTTATGAAGCTACATATTTAACAAAATATACTACCTACACATAGTCAAATACACTTATAACATTTGCAATCTAACATTGTTAATGGTTAATAAGCAAATTCATCAACCATCCTTTCATTTATTCTTTCATTATCAAATGCTAACTACTTGTTTTTCTAAAGTCAGAAGATCTAGCTAATTAGGATTATTAGTGGTAATGAGTAAATTAAAATGTATTTGAAATTGCACAGTGCCTACATTAGGCAGCAAATCACATAAGAACAACATTTTCACATGTTAATATCAGTTGTCCTTGGGATATAAGGATTTCTAACCTTAAAAAAAGATGTTTGTTCTGTGTGTGCACATGTGTGAGAGTATGTTTGTGTGTGTATGTAAGGCTCCATTAGTAGAGCAAATATATCTATAATATTGTAAATATTTAGGCATTCTACATTTGCTCAAATTTGGAACATTGTGGTTAGAGCTTAATATTGTGACTCACTGTTTAATTCAGACATTTAGGGTTGCTCTATTAATTTTTTATTCAATCCTAAAGTGGATTCTAAACACTAAGAAAATACAGACACAAAAATTACTGTTTTAAAGTTGTTATGCCTAATGAAATAGTTAGCATTTGTTTGTATTTTGATTGGACTTCAACAGGATACAGGCAGAGGTCCTGGAGACAGTTTGTTTTATTCGGCTGTGTAAGATTTCAGTGTGTCACCTGTAATCACTGAAAGTGTGAGGTCAAAGGGACAAATCCCAGCCAAGTTAGGTAGAAACTTGAAAGAAAAAATACCCAGGAACCCAAATAACAATTATATCCAAAGAGCCAAGAAATGGGAGTCTGAAACACTCAATACCAGAGTAAAAGCTGCTAGGAAAAAAAAGAAGATTCTGGGGTAGTTTATAGCAACAGATTTGTGGAATCTGTATTTGGTGAGGAAGTATGTCAGCCTGACTTAAAGATAGGGTGAACCAACATTTTAGAAAGTCAGCCTGGGACACAGTCAAACCAAACCAAAAAAATAATAATAATATATACCAAACAACAACACATATGTGTTATTGCTTTAACATTAAAGTATGAAAATTGGTGTTTATTGAAATTATAGCTTATTCTGTATCATTTGCTTTTCTTCTGTGTGACTGCTATAATTTAAACAAAACAATAGGAATAGCTAATAGGCAATAAATAATTCATAGTAACTTACACTAGGACAAATTAAATAATATGTGTGAAAAATATATAGTATGTTAATAATGTTTGTCTTTAAAAGAGCAATTTAACTCTTTTAAAACTATTGAATATTTAAATTTTGTAGGATATATTGTTAGCTTTTTAAGTATATAAGCATGGGACCAAAGGGACAAATCCCAGCCAAGTTAGGTAGAAACTGAAAGAAAAAATACCCAGGAAACCAAATAACAAATATATCCAGAGTCAAGAGGTGGGAGTCTGAAACGCTCAACCAGAGTAAAAACTGTTAGGACAAATGTATATAAATGTGACTTTAAAAGGAAAATGTAAATATAACTGAACATGTAATGAAAAAAATTGATGTTTCTCTTTGTCCCAGGATATTTTTACTCTTTGTAGCTCCCTTTCCAATAATACTTCTCTGCACTGACTCAGTCTTTACACATCCTTCTTTTCTTTTATGTAGTGGAAAAATTGAGGACAGTCCAACATAAAATTCACTTTGACTTGCAGCTCTTCTCATATTAAGCCCACATTACACTGACTCTTGGTGTCAGTCCAAAGTGATAGTATCAAGTTAAAAATCCTCTCAACATAAGTGTTTCAACATGGAATGCTTAGAGTTTTACTTACTAGCAATAGCAAACTTTTAAATTTGTAGGAATTAGTTTCCAGCCCTGCAAAAATTTCCATCCACTTTGTATCTACGGGTTAGTTCTGGCAGAACAGTTCTTTCTCTCTCTCTTTTTTTTTTTGAATTAGAGTCTCACTCTGTCACCCAGGTTGGAGTTCTTTGGCATGCTCATGGCCACCACAGCCTAGACCTTTTGGGCTCAGGTGATCCTTCCGCCTCAGCCTTCCAAGTAACTCCAGCTACAGGCATGCGCCACCATGCCCAGCTTTTTTTTTTTTTTTTTTTGTAGAGATGAGGTCTCACCAAGTTGCCCAGGCTGATCTTGAACCCATGGGCTCAGGTAATCCTCTCACCTCAGCCTCCCAAAGTGCTGGGATTATAGAACTTGAGCCACCACGCCTGGTCCAGTTCTTTCTCAATCAGATCTTTTTCATGTATAAATTCATTATAATGACTATCCATGCCTAAAATGCCCTTTATCATTAAATTCTTCAAAACACACTAGATGCCAGCATACAATTTCCCTCTCTTTCTTGAGACACAGAAGTTAATTTGTACTTGAGAATTTGAAGCTTAATTCCAAATAAGTTAGTTCTAGGAAAGAAATTGAAGAATTCATTTTTTGGTTGGCTTCCCTGTTTATCACGTTGAGGAATTGAAGAGCAGTTAGTTAATCCTTTTCTAGGTACCTTAAGTTTTCTCTAAAAATTATCAGTTTGGGGAAAACTGCATGTAAATTTTTCTTTCACTATAATCCTTCTCTCCATTTTCACCCTCAACATAATTCCAAATTAGAGAAACTCATTCTTCTTGTCTCACACTTTGAAAATATCATTTTATGTCAAGACAGCATTTAAAAATCTTTCCTATGGGTAGCAATTGTTATATCCATTGTGTAAGAACATGTCCAAGGAAGCTGTCATCTTTAATTTCTATAAAGTCAAATATCTCATTAAGTGCTTCACATTTTGAGAAAACTTAAAGGTAATCAAAACTTTTATTATGAATATTTCAATATCATCTTACTTTATGAGCATACCATACCCATTTTTAGCTGGGTTATGTACAAGGTGTTCTGGTTATTTAGCTGGTAAGATCTTCTTCATTATTTTTGGGAAGAAGTTTATAGACAGAATGGAATTTGCCAAAATTTTTATTTGAACTGTCTATAGAATATACAGATAGATGAACAAAGTCTAGTTTGTATTTGGAGAAAATATCAATAATCTTTTATTTTATGTTTCTGAGACTTTACTAAAATCTTCATAAAAATCAAGAGGATGTTTTGAAATTCTGTTTTTCAAATTGAAGTGCCTAAGAGCTAGGAGGAATATTTTTTGTTACTTTGATCTGAGGCATCACTTGATATGCTATAGAAAGAATGAATCTCAATCATCTGTTATCAAAATTTATATCTTCCTTTTTTGTACTTTTTATTTTATTTTATTATAGATATGTGGTGTACAAGCCAGGATTCGCTACACAAGTAGGCTTCATGCATATGAAGTTTGGGTCTCCAATTGGTCCTCACTTCCCCTGGTTTGTGTTGTTATGTGCTCCCCTCCCCAAATTTCTGTTTTTTGATGTTAGTTGCACAAGACATTCTGGGGTGAGCAGCAACCTCAGAAAACTAACTTTACTCTGCTTCAGAGAGAAATGAAAGGGAATAATACAATAATGTGTGTTCTTCCTGTAACAGGCCCAAGCTAATTCAGGAGCTACTGTTTTTGGCTGGCCATTGGTTTCTTTATGGGAGCCTAAACAACATTTGATTGACTTAGAAGTGCTTGCCTGTCTCATCCTGACTTTTGAGACCCATTTTCCATAGAAATGGTTCCCAAATTATGATGGTTTGCCTTAATGACTTCTCCGCTTCACAATGATGTGAAAGTGATACCTATTCAGTAAAAAGCATACTTCCCTCACAATGCTGGGCTGTAGTAGTGAACTATAGTTCCACAGGCAGTCATGCATTTTTTAGTTAGGTTTATCAGGACCCAACCCCATCATAAGTTGAGGAACATCTGTATGTGCTCTTACACCTCCTTCTCTATCATGGTTAATCCCAATTATCTTTCTTTGCAGACTCCTATTTAGAGTATTCACTCACCTAATCCAGTTGTATATGTCCTTCCATCTATCATCAAAATAATATAGTCACTTAAACTTATTTTTCATAATGTCTGGGTCATGCTGTAATTGTCATTGTAATCATTTTCATTTAAAATTTTCTAAACTCTTAGAGAAATATGGTCACTTAGAAAACACAGTAACATTTCTAAATCATAAAAGTTAAGATAGCACCATCTCAACAAAAAGCACAGCAATTAATCCACAGGCAAAGTCAAAGACAGGCTGTTAACACTCATGCTCATGACTGCGACACACTTAAGTTACACATTTCCTTCACATTCACAGTTATGAACCACAAATCATGGTTGTCAACATCAGTGATTAGGGAAAAAAGAAGGTAGAAAAAATAGACAGCCATTGTAAATGGTAGATGACCTATGCTGCATTCATTTAACACTAAAAACAGTGTTGTTTCCAGTCCCTAGTTTTATGATTTTATATATTTTTTATTATGTATATTTATTTTATGTATATATTTATACTTTCTCCCCAAACTTCCTCATGCATACCTGAAAACTGGAACTTTTCATATTCTGGGGAGGAATTTCCTAGGACATAAGACTTTCAGTGCTAAAACCTAGACAGGACCAAGAAAACTAGGACAAATTTTCACCTACATAAAGAGCCAACCACCATAGCAGTCAGTCATATCTTTTCAGTAAGTAACCACCTAGTTGTTTTTAATCAAGAGAACATTTAACTTGAGTGGTTGAGGTGTGTGAGTACAAACTGAGCAATTGTGTTTGGGAGAATGTAGCACTTTCATGGGGGCCTGATCTATTCTTGGTAAGGACAAACCTGTCTTTTGCTGATATGCAGAAGGAAATCTCTTCATAGACAACAGTAGAATTTAAAGTGTTTGATAATTTTTTTCAAAGACCAAATATGAAGGTTGAGGTATTTATGTTATAATACCTGTAAACTCCAATACGTTAAAGGTGTCAGTGGAACTTCCTTACTAAGTTGTAAGTTACATTTCCCTCTCTCAGATCACAGCTACCACATTTAGCTAGCCTGCTCACCATTTTGGCAAATTTAATAAAGCCTCTTGATGGACCAACTCTTGTACAACTTTGCATAATCACAGAAAACATATATACATACCTACCTACACATTTGGAAAGCAGCTGCTTCACAGATAGGATTTCCCCACAGGCTCAGAATTTCTACTTAAGTCTTACAGATCTATAAACCAAAAGCTAATAAGTTAGAAAACTTGGCTCTCAGACACCTGCGCAGTTTGCATTTTTAATGCTTATCGAGAGCTCTTCTTTTGGGATTCTGCTGAACTAGGAGAACTTCAGAACACTAAGTAATGAACGTTCCATCTTGCATTATATAGCTTGAGCAAAGTTCTCCTTAACCAAGACCAAGATAAAGGGTTATATCTTTACACTGTAAAGCAGTTGGGTATCTAGTATCAAGTAGAAATTTAGACAACTTTATAAAATTCAGAATTTCCAGCCTTTGTAATGAAATGAGCCCAGTCACCGGACATAAGCAGGTAAGTTCATTCTTTAATTTCCTTTCTTCCATGTGCTCTAAATAGAAAGTGCAATTGTAAGAGCTTTATATTTAAGGTATAGTATTTTTAAACTGTGTGAAGCAGGTTGTTTGAGATGCCTCTTTTTAAGTTGTTTGTTACAGAATTCCTTTTTCCTATGAGATAAGCAATAGAAACAAACTAGAAGACAGGAAAACCAGAGGTTAGTCTCAGCTCAGCTACTCTGTCTCTGACTGTCAGTGAATCAGTTGGCCTCTCTTCATATAAAAAGGGGTCCATCTTGCATCAGGCCAGTGAAACAAAATCTAAAGAATCAATGTCTCTTGTGTGAATTTCACCTTCCAATCAGGGATAAAACTGCTTAGTAATCTATTTTAAAGCGTCCTGGGGAAAATGTTTCCTTTCCAAGCTTAAGAGTGCTGTAGACATTACCTGTGGTACTTAACAGTATAGACTGTGTAAATAAATATGTATTGGTGATTATATAAGGGATATGAATTAAAATTGAAGTTTGGATAAAAATGTGATTACATTAGTAAATTTTATAATGTAATTTTATCTAATCTTTCTCAACTTTGACCATAAATAGGCTAATTGTTTAGAAGTATGATAAATAAAAGTTTAACTTTAAAACCTCAATTCCTCAACCAATTTATCTTTGACAAAGCCTCCACCACCCGCTACTGGGGAGAGGAGAACCTATTGCTGGGAAAACAGGCTGACCACATGCAAAAGATTGAAACAGGACCCGTACCTATCCCCATACACAAAAATTAACTCTAAATGGATCAGAGACCTAGGTGTAAAAAATCAAACTATAAAATGCAGGAGACACTCTCATAGAAGTTGGAACTGGCAACCAATTCCTGATCAAAACCCGAAGTGTCCATGCCATAAGAGATAAGATAGACAAGTGGAACCTCATCAAACTGACAAGCTCCTGCAAAGTCAAAGAAACCATCAAGAGAGCAGGGAGACAGCCCACAGACTGGGAAAAAATATTTGCCAACACCATGTCTGACAAAGGCCTAACATCAAGGACCTACAAGGAATTCTAACGTGCTAAAAAGAAAAATCAAACAGCCCCATTACAAAGTGGGCAAAAGTTATGAATAGACAGTTCTCAAAAGACGACATACGAGCAGCCAACAGATACATGAAAAAATGTTCAGCCTCATTAGTCATCAAGGAGATGCAAATTAAAACTACACTGGGATACCACCTAACTCCAGTCAGAATGGCCATCACCAAGAACTCAAACAAACAAAAAAAACAGATGCTGGAGAGGATGTGGCGAAAAGGGAACACTTCTACACTGTTGGTGGGAGTGTAAACTAATACAGCCTCTGTGGAAAACAGTGTGGCGATTCCTAAAATTTCTAGAAATCAACTTTCCATATGACCCCACAATCCCTCTATGGGGAAATACCCAGAAGAACTCAAATCAGTCTACAAAAAAGATAACTGTACACGTATGTTTATTGCAGCATTGTTTACAATAGCAAGAAAATGGAACCAACTATGCTGCCCATCAAAAGAGGACTGGATAAAAGAAAAATGTGGTACATATACACAATGGACTATTATGCAGCCATAAAGAATAACAAAATCATGAACTTCACAGCAACCTGGATGGACTTAGAGTCTATAATACTGAGTTATCTTTCACAGAAAAAAAGATCTGAGTATCACATGTTCTCACTCATAAGTGAACCTTGAACATCTATCATTATACTATAAGAAAAGGATTGACAGTAGTGGGAAACAGCGATGGGGCAGTGGGAAGGTGGGATGGGCAGTGGGAAGGTGGGATGGGCAGTAGTGGGAAACTGCCTGGGTAAAGGGGGACACACCTCATCAACAAGCGTACCCTGAATTGTACCTCACAATTTTACAATAAAAAATTTAAAGGTGAAAAAAAAAGAGTGAAAAGTTGTCAGTGACATGCTAAAGGAATCT
This sequence comes from Tarsius wallacei, assembly GCA_963574415.1. NCBI lineage: Eukaryota > Metazoa > Chordata > Mammalia > Primates > Tarsiidae > Tarsius > Tarsius wallacei. The sequence goes on from CAUYQG010006014.1 coordinate 44,316, forward strand.
TCTATAACTCTCCTCCTCACAGATAATAAAAATGCCACTTATCTCAATAAAAATGTCTCATCTGCTTATATTTTTTCAGTGCCTCTTGTTCCTTCTCTACCACTTGTCATTGTAGAACTTGGGGAAAACATCTCTGGTCTCAGTCTCATAGGATGGATATAAGATTCAACTAACTTAATATTTTCAAAATTAAAAAGTACTTGGAAAGTGGTCAGCACTCAAAAATGCCAGGTACTATTTTTATTATTTTTTTCTCCAATTTTCCCCCATGTCCTGGGAACGATCTTTATAAAATGCAAATGTGCTGTCATTACCACTGTTACTGGAAAACTTCAGTAAGACCTCTGGTGTTTTCTTGTTACAAAATAGACGTCTAGTAAAAGCAAGCAATTACTTAGAGACAAAATAAAAGGGTTTTACAGTTGCCAGATGATCTTGACTTCTTTGAGGCTGAAGAAACTATTCTTGTCTGAGACACAAGGACTATAACAGGCACTGGCATGCTCTAGAGAAACTCCAAGATGTCCCGACAGGTCCACCAACATGTATGCAAAACCAGGTGATGTACTCATCAGAGTCAAAGTATACAATTCAAAAAGGCAGGAGTAATACAAGTTTTGATGTGGTTAAACTCTTGATACAGGGCAATGTTTCAGTCAGCCTCATGAGCTGAATCTCAAATGGTCCATCAGTGACTTGTCTTTGAGTGTTGGACCACATGGAAAGTACCTTGTTACAGGAAATCCAGACATTAGATCAGCCTTTTATTTGTGAATCAGGGGCATATATAAGCAACTCTTCCAGTTGGATTGGCCAGTGAGGATACTGTTTTAACAAGGCTCAACGTTTATTTGATATCAACTTCTAAATCATTTTGTTGACAAGGAGTCAGGAAATGCTATACTCTGTGTTTTCCTGAACCTTGCTGTGAACTAGAAACTTGAAAGATCTAAGCTGGCACTTGCTTAGAACAACAGACTTTACACAAAGAGATTTAGGGGGTACAAGAGCAGTTTTGTTACATGGATATAATACGTAGTGGTGAAGTCTGGGCCTTTAGTATAACTGTCCCTCAAATAGAGTACATTGTAACCACTAAGTACATTCTTATCTCCCACCTCCCTCTCAACACCCTGAGTGTTCCATGTCTATGATTCCACTCCCTATGACCCGAGTACACATGATTTAGCTCCCACTTATAAGTGAGAACATGGTATAAGAATTACAGAAACTATGACACCAAGAAGCAGGAATCAGAAAATGGTTATCCTGCTTAATTACCTTTAGCAGGAAATCTTAAGAAAGCTTGATGATCCACTTTGGAGAATGTGGCTAGAACCAAGTCCTGGTAGAGGCTCGTTTGGTTCCTTGTAAAGTCTGTTGATTTTGCAAATTGTTATAGAAATGACATTTCTATTGTTTATAAGTCACCTAGTTTATGGCACTTTGTTATAGCGGCCTAAATGGACTAAGGCAATGAAAAGTAGTGAACAGGAGAGTGGTGTGAAATTCAGGAAGGGGGTGACAACTTGGGGCCAGGTCATGCAGGGCATTGTTGCCTGGGATGAAGATTTACGATTTAATTTTAGCAGCAAAAATGAAAAAGTCACAGAGGGGTGTTAAGCAGGGAAGTGGAATGACGTTTTAATTTTAAGGTGGCCACTGACTGTGGGCAGAGAAAAGATTGGCGAAGGGGTCTATGGAGTGCAGTTAGGAGGTTACTGTGCTCTTCTAGGGGAGAGGGAATGGCAGTATAAATAGGTTTGGTAGTGGGAGTGGAAGCAACGTGAATAGAGTCTCAGTATATATTTCTTGGAAATAGAATGGACAAGACTTGCCAACAGATTGGGTGTGGTGGCAGGAATGAGGGAAGAGAAATAATAAAGCTGAGATTCAGATTTCTGGGGTTCAAGGAGGGCTTTCCATGGTAGTAACATTTCACTTGAATATAAATTAACTGATCGGGAATATGATCACTTTATAGTCATGAAAAAGTTTACGAACATTTTAAATATTTTTTGCCACTTCTGTTTGAACTGTGTTTTTCTCTGATGCCGGGTTCTAAGTCTGTGGAGACTGGTTCAATGAATTGTTGTACTCTTTTTTTTTTTTGAGTCAGAGTCTCACTCTGTCACCCATGCTGGAGTACAGTGGCACACTCACAGCCACTGTAGCCTCTACCTGCTGGGCTCAGGCAATTCTTCCGCCTCAGCCTTCCAAGTGGCTGGAACTACAGACACATGCCACCATGCCCGGCTAGTTTTTGTGATTTATTGTAGAGACGAGGTCTTACCAAGTTGCCCAGGCTGGTCTCGAACCCCCAAGCTCAGGTAATCCTCTCGCCTTGGCCTCCCAAAGTGCTGGGATTACAGGTCGTTCTACTCTTTTAAGTAATATGTGGCATTATTTGGGCAACAGAGTTCCTGGGAATAGAGAATTCTTCACACAGGAAGATCATTCCCTTGTGTTATAAACTCCCCAGTGACTTAATGCGGGACTGGAAGATATGAGGATAAAGCGGGCTAGGAAGTGGGGAGAGAGTGATGTGCTAGAGGCTGAGGGGTCAGGTCTATAGGGGGCCAGATTTTTCATTAAGTCACATGAGCCCTTCAGTATGGTAATGTGATTACTGACTATACACCAAGGGTTGACTGATGGAGTGATGGTCTCATTATAGTAAAGCATTCATCTTTCAAAATATTTTCTAAGTGTAAGCAATTTAAGGAATATGTTTAGATGGGAGTTTCTACGACCATCTAGAGATTAGATCTTTTGAAGATCCTTCTTTCATAGGTAAGACTCTGAGTCAGAGATTTGCATGAAGTTACTTTATGGGGGTGAGTCCTTGTGGGGGCAACAAAGGAAATAGAATTGAGTTCAGATTGAGAGGAGCTGAACTGCAATGACATTGCAACAAAAGTGTTAGTCTATCCCATACAAACTTTGAGGACAAAATGACCCTGCAAAATTTAAGCAAGGGGACTACATTTTGTACTGTTGGAACACATATCCAGTGCATGTAGGCTGGCTCTGGGGAGAAGGTGTAACCTTGTTCAAGATGGCTCTCTTCAGTTATGGGCAAATCCGTAGAGCAACTCAAAAAAGAGTTGTCAGCTGACAACATTCTCAGAAGCTAGGGGACTGAGTTCTTGAGTCTTTGAGAGTGTCTGAAGCACCATAACATCTGCTGCAGCCCACCCATTGGGCCACTTGGATCCACTTTCTTTGTGGAAGAAGGTTTGGGAGAGCACTTCAGGATTCCGGATAGGTTTTTTGCCTTGGAAAACTTATAAGAGCAAAGATAGTGTGCTAAAAGCCCCTGACGTGACAGGTGATCTCAAGGCTGTAACTGATACTCATTGTCTCTCACCTCTGCTATTCATTTTAGAGTCCCTTCAAACTTGACTAGCACCTCTGATGATCCAGGTGGCTTATCTGGTGGGGGGTGACACAGGTCCTCATCCTTGAAGGGTCTGAGTCCTTGTTTGCCATGACTTCTCAGGCCATGGCTGCCCACTTTCCATTTACTATAAAAATTGGATAAGGGAATATGAAGAGAGATGCTCAACGGGATGCCAAACATATTCCTTTCTGATACTACTGTGTAACAGCTACCCTACCTCCTCCTGATATATAAAACCAATTATCCCTTGCCTGCTGGTCTTTTAATATGCAAGGCCTAAATGATCAAGTGGTAGCCAGACATTGCAGTTTAAAGTGACTCTTGCTCTGTCCCTTGGTAGAAGAATTCTTTCTCTGGAAATCTGAACCTCCAAACCCATAGAGCCCAGGGTTGCAGGGATGGGGAGCACAAGTTTCCCAAGCAATCCATGGGAAGTAATATTTACTGGGGACACTTCTTTCTCACCTCTGTATAGTACATCATGTATCTTTCTTAGTGGGGAGACAGCACCACACAGTATACATTTGATCCACAATGTCTATTGTGTCCTGGAGGGTGGTGTCTTACCTGGAGAATGGAGCCTAATCTTCATCTACATGTTGGTGCCTAAGATTTGCTGTTGACAGACCACTGCATCACTCTATTAGGCTAGCAGCTTCTGAGTGGTGTTGTATGTGATAAGATCAGTGAATCACATGGCTATATGCCCACTGCCATACCTGTCTTGCTAAAAGTGAGTCCATTAGACCCTTAGATAGTGGTTCTGGCTGAGGCCTCAATGCAAGAAAAGGCAAACCCATACCTAGAACATGCATTGATCCCAACTAAGATGACTACCTATCCCTTTTGAAGTGAAAGGGATGGAAGTAGATTACTATCATTTGACAGACTGATCTTCTTGAGGAATTAGCAGTATTGTCCTCTGTTGCTGCCTGGTTAGACTAACTCAGCAGTAGATGAGCCTTGGTGAGTGTGAGCCCGTGGTGTTGGGACCATGCATAGTTTCCATCCCTGCCATTATGGCTGCTCCAGTCATGTGCCCATTTTCCCAACACCAGAGTGGTTGAAGACAGAATTAGGCTAACTAACATCAATTAATTAAATTATTATGCCTACTTGGCCGTTTAGTGCCTATTCCATGGTGGATGTACCCTGGTGGAGATTATCTTGTGATATATTTTCACTTGTCATGCCCACTCCCATACATCTATCTACCCATCTCTTTTCTAAACCTCCTTTTCTTTATTTCCCAGTCTTTCTTCTTTCAGGACGCTGATCAGCCAGCCAAGTATTTGCTAGAGTCCATATTTATCCTTACCCTGGGATAGTTCACTTTCCACACCTAATAGGGGAACAGGGACACTTACCCATGAATGGAGATATAATGCAACCGTTCTCCATTTTCAGTTTTTTCTCACATGTTAAGCCAACCAACTTATGAACCAAGTTTAGGCTTTTTCTCCCGTTTCAATTAATTAGAACAGAGCTCTTCATGTGGCCTTAAGTATAAGCTGAAGTCGTTGCCAGTACACGGGGCCACCCACTCATGCAAATTATTTGTGCCCTTTGGCCCTGTTCTTGCTCATGTAGGGGAATACTTTTTTTTTTCTTCTACTTTTCTGGGTTCTCAACTGGGGCCCCTGCAACAAAGGGAAGAATCACATTAGGAAAGTATGTACATTTATTTAATGTATATAAATTTATATAAATTTTATGTGACATAGAAACCTTTGTGAGGCAATTAAGATCCAAAGGAATGGTCAAACCTGAGCATTTTTATACCAGGTTTAATAAGGAGTGGCAAGTCATCAGAAATGTGAAGGAGCAAAGGGATATGAGCTAAGAGTGGCAAACTCTTAGCTGTGTGGCACAGTATATGATAAGACCAGTGTATCCCAGGGAGAAACTTAGCAAGTCTTTTTCATTCAGATTCCCATGGATGTGCCTCTGTCTTTGGAGATAAGGATGCTGCTCCTTTTTCTGCAGTTATGGGAAGGATACCTCTTACATGAAGTTCTTATGAGCTGCTTCAGGGGAAGTTCAGAGAGTCCTTCCTGTACCTGTCATTTATCAAATTCCTTCCACTTAAAATATTTGATATGCCAAGGTGCCACATTTTGGGGCAGTGTGTTTTGAACCCTATCACTTGCACATGCTACTTCCATATTATGATAATTGCTGCTGAATCCACCTCAACTTACGACTTGTTGGTCCTGTCAGAATCCAGCTCATGATGGAAATTTCTGGTGGCATGGTCACTTGATGCCCATATTTATACACTCTATCTCTACCAATGTCTACTGGCATGCCATAAGCTGTTTTTCATTTGGTGTATAATTCTCTACTGTAGATAATATGATCTTGCTCCAGAACCCCAGTAATCTTCAGTGCAATTTTCCACTGGAGCTTACCATAAACTGAAGCTTATATAAGCTTTATTTTATGACATATTTTCCTCCAACTGATATCTCTAATAGCATATAGGATCTGCTAAGTCATATTGCCTAAGTGGCAGGGCTATTTGCACCATGGCCTGGACTCTCTGCTGAGCCTTTTTCTCCATCCTCTCACAAGTTAGCATCTTCCTCTTACATGGTATATGAATCATAGCAGTATTCCCAGGTAATGAAAGTACTGTCTGTAAGACCTAAAGAGGCCTACCAGGGGTTATGCTTCCCTTCTTGTAGTGGGAAGTGTCAGATAAGATATCGTTCCTTTACTTTGGAGGGTACATTCTGACATGTCTCAGACATTGTACTCCTAAGATCTTCACTAATGTGGCAAGACCTAAAACTTTTGTAGTTCATCTCCTACTGTCTAAAACACATTACTTTCCATTTCTTGCTTATCTGACTAATTAACAAGATGCCATTTTTGTAGTGGGATAAAGTGATGAGTTAAAGGTCCATAGGTCCCTTCAGATTCTCTGATGACACAGAAGAAAGTTAACCTAGACTTGAGGTAAGGCTTTAAAAGTATACTGTTTTCTTTCCCAGGAGAATAAAAATTGCTGGTACGCATCTTTGAGAGTGATGGAAAGCAATATATTTGCCAGATCAATGGCTGCCTACCACATACCCAAGGGCACTGAAATTTGTGGTACTTATGCATTGAGTTTGTCATAGTTCACTGTATTCTCTAGCACCCATCTGACTTTCATAAGGGCCAGACTGGTGAATTAAATAGAGCTATGATTGGGGCCACCACCCCTGCATCCTTTAGCTCTTTAAAGGTGGCACAGACCACTGAAGAATGTGGGAGTTTTTTATTCACTATCTTGGCTGGGTATGGTGGGACAGGGGTAGGGCAATTCCAGTGGCTTTTACTTGATTTTCTTCACTGTTATGGGTTGAATTGTGCCTCTTCTTTGTCAAACACATTTGTTATGCTGAAATCCCAACCCCCAGCATCTAAGAATGTGACATTATTTGCAAAGAGTGTTGCTGCAGATATAATTAGTTAAGAGTAGGATGGACCCATATACACTGACTGGTGTCCTTATAAGAAGGGAAAATTGGGAGAAAAACATGTATCAAGAAAGATGATGTGAAGTGACATGGAAAAAATGGCTGTCTACAAGCCAAATCAAGAGGCTTAGGACAGATTCTTTCCTCATATTCTTCAGGAAGAACTAGCCTTGTTGACATTTTAACTTCAGATTTCCAGGCTCTGGAACTGTGAGACAATACATTTCTGTTGTTTAAGCCACTCAATTTGTGATACTTTGTTACAGAAGCTCTAGAAAACTGATACACCCACTGTAGCAGCTCTTCTATCACAGGCCAAGAGACAAATGTGGTGGTTCTGAAAAATTCCAAGTATGTCTATTTCCATTGCGCATTCAGGGAATGACCACTGGGTTCATCCATGGACTTGGAAGATCCATTGAAACAAAATCTGGGCCAGGAATTCACTTATTTTCTGGATTCCATATAGCATGACATAAATATGGTTGCCCTGACATGAATATGGTTGCCCTGATAATGTATTGGGTCCCTGGTATCCGTGTTAATAGCCCTCAGTTACCTGAGTAAATGGCCATAGGTTCTTTAGAGAAGATGAAAGAAACATTGCAATATACTTTTGCTGTGGTGTTTCAGGATTGTTTCTCGCTTCTGCTCATTCAATGAGCTCTGGGTCTGAACACTAGCTCATGTCTAAGAATTGAGCAAGGGCTAATTGTGGCATTATTTTATGGTAACTACCCTCAAACTCTTGATCATCCTTTCTTGATTTGTCTAGATTTTATAGATTAAACAATATTTTGCTAGCTGTCCATCTATTTAGCTCCTAGGGATGTTATGTTCTATTAACTATCTCCATAGATCTCTCTCTCTCTCTCTCTCTCTCTCTCTCTCTCTCTCTCTCTATCTATCTCTGCAGGTCAACTCTCCTTGGTTAATACTATAACCTTGTTGCTGATTACAATATTTGTCCTCATCTTGCTTCCCATAGTTAAATGGCCCCATCTAGCTTCTATTAATCTTAGGATCTTGTGATCTCCATTCCTCTGAAGGAGCCAAGTCCCGTGACAGCCTCTCCTGCTGTCAACCTTGGCCTCCAGTGGATAGACAGCAATGAACTTAATGAGGTAAATGCCCCTCTAAGAGCTCATTCTTTTCCAAGTTTGTAGACAGAATGCCCTTCAAGATACTCCTCAATATGGAAGACGAACATAATATGCCCATTTTAGCATGCCAATTTCAGAGGGCCATTTGGTCCCTCTTCTCACTGTCTGCCATGTCAGCTCTAACATTTCTATCTCACTTAATGTGATCAAATGCTTTCTCTAAGCTTCTTGAAAATATCTTAGCCACATATTGTTACCATTCCCTGGGGTCCTTTGTAGGGTGTCAAATCTTATATCGTTGGAGTGTTCCCATATTGATAACCTCTCTTGATTTAACATTACATTTTATTCTTCTTGGTTCATTACTGCAAAGATTCAATCTGATACATATGCTCGGGCTTCCTGCCAGTACCTGTTGGCTAGGTCCTGCAGCTCTTTTGGAATAAAATTCCATTCCTGTGTTAGTATGCTCAGCACTTCTTCCACCAGATTATATTGTGGCAACCTGAGTTACTGTTCTTGTGGCCAGAAGGGTGGGGATAAGAGTGGATCTTAAAGGAGGTACATATTGTTTTCCTTTCAAGACAGAGTCTTTTCACCTGAGAGTCATTAGAGAGTGCTAACCTTCAACAGGGAAGAATGGACCACTTTTGAGGACCCAGAGGATTCAGGATGATTTGAGAGTTCGCAATTTTTGAGTGTATCAAACCAAAGATCACATCTCTTTAGAGTCCAAGTCCATTTTATTTAGTGGCCCCTCAAACTTTCCAAGATTGAGAATTCAACCTTCTTCAGAGCCTGATATCTTTGTAATGAAGTTCTGAGCATGATCCCCAGTCAGTCATTCCTATCTCTAGATACAGGAGGTAAGACCCTCATTATATGTTGCCAAGGATGCCCTGAGTTTACAGTTAGTTATCCTTTAGCTGAGAACTAATCACTCTCATCCTCTAAGTTTTCTCTAATAATAACTCTATCCCTCATTCTTATTATGAGTTGAATTATGACACCCAACGTTCCTATGTTGAAGCTTCAAGCATTGCTACCTCAGAATGTGATTGCATTTGGAAATAAGGTCATTGTAGATATAATTAGTTAAGAAAAGGTTATTAAAGGTTGGTCTTAATTCAACATGACTATGTCTTTATAAGAAAGGGAAATTTGGCCATGGGGGGATGCCAAATGAAGATAAAGGCAGAGATCAAAGTGATGTATCTGCAAGTCAAGGAGCATCAAAGCCTAGCAAGCCACCAGAAGCTATATGAAGGGCATGAGAAAGGGTTTCTCTTAGATGAAAACAACTCTGCTGACACCTTGTTTGGACTTCTAACCTTCAGAGCTGAGTCTGTAAGTTACTGTTGTTTGCAGTACTTAGAAAAAAGCAGTCCCAGAAACTAATGTATCCCCCAAAGCCATTAATTCCATAGCCTTAATATTTACTCATTTCCCTTAATTTCTCAAATGCCTCAGTTTTGCCCCTTCCAGTGCACCATTTCTAGATTCCATCTGAGTTCACCATTCACTAAAGTGTTAACAATTGCACTGCAACAATTTGCCAGGGAATATTCATATTTTTCCTGCCTCTGGGATGGAATTCTGATTGCCAGTTGATGGCATGTGATTCAGCTTCAAAAATCTCATTTTGGAATATGCTTCTTCAATCTATGTGTGAAACAAATGCTCTTAGGCTGGGCACCCTAGAAAAGACTTTGAGATGGAAGTGTGCCTGTAGGACGTTTATAGGGGAGTGATCTTGGGATCAATACCTGTGAGAAGGAAAAGAAAACAGGATTGCACGGAATTAGAAATGTAACTGTAATGCAGTGGCAAAAAAAGCCTTAGCCAACCTCACAGGGATTTCTGGAGCTAAGAGTGCCCTTCAGAGTTGTTCTGAATTGAGATAAGTGTGTCAGACTTTTACAGACCAGCATCGATTTGGTATTGAACGTGGGCTGCCACTGGGGGTAGGGCTGAGAGCTATCAGCCCCAACACACCCAGTGCTAGAGCTAAGTGTCTCCTTCTGATGTGGGGAATCTGGCCAGCACATGGTGCTTATTGCTCTTTCTATTAAAGCACATAGGAATCCTCAATAAAGTAGAATAAACATCCTTTGCATCCACTGTGAGACTTTTGATACGTACGTGGCTACCTGAGTCAGCATCTTTCTCTTTCTACCCAAGACAACTTTTTTTTTAGAGCAACAGGAATGACAACAACTCACAAACTCTATTTTTTGTGAAATTAGTAGATGGGGATATTTTCACAGAGTTTAATATAAATACAGCTTCACAAAGCACCCACGATTTGACAAAAACCTCAAAAGAAGTGAAAAAAGTACACTGAGCAGCGAGAAGCCCTAGGATGGATGGATCTAAAAAACTACTTGCAGCCGGGCTCGGTGGCTCAGCCTGTAATCCGGTGCCTTTGGGAGGCTGAGGTGAGTGGATTGCCTGAGCCCGCGGGTTTGAGACCCGCCTGGGCAAGCGAGACCACATCTCTACAATAAATCAAAAATTAGCTGGGCGTGGTAGTGCTCGCCTGTAGTTCCAGCTCCTTGGAAGACTGAGGCGGAAGGATCGCTGGAGCCCAGCAAGTCGAGGCTGCGGTGGCCGGGAGCGGCCACTGCACTCCAGTCTGGGCCACAGAGTGAGACTCCAACTCAAAAAAAAACCAAAACAAAACAAAACAAAAAACTACTTGCAGAAACACACTTTTAAATAGGAGGCTCACCTGAAATGCAAAAGACATAGCCCTTGTTTGCAACCAACAAGTACACCATGCTGAAGGGCAAAAGCCATAAAAATTTGCTTTGTGAAAATAAAATACTCTCCCTTAAGTGTAAAAGTATTTTCCTTTGTTTGCCAAAATGTAGCAGGAAATAGTATAAGGTTGAAATCGGGCAGGCGAGGCTCCAGAGACAGATGGTAGTCGAGCCAGTTGGACTATGTGAGTCCTGGTGTGAGTGAGCGAGTGTATGGAAAATTTTGCGTGTGTGCTGGTGAGCAAGTGGGCGTGTGAGTAGCTGACTGAGTGAGGGCTAGGGAGCTAGCGGCCAGGGCTCTCCTGGTGCAGTGGCTTGTGCCACAGCTGCTGGACTTGGACCCTAGCATTCTCTTGATGGTTTCTTTGGCTTTGCAGAAGCTTGTTAGTTTAATGAGGTCCCACTTGTCTATCTTATCTCTTATGGCCTGTGGGTTTCGGGTCTTGTTCAGGAATTGGATGCCAGTTCCAATTTCCATGAGGGATGTCCTTCATTTTCTAAGGTTCTTATGGTTTGAGGTTTTACATTTAGGCTCTGATCCATTTGGAGTTAATTTTTGTATATGGGGATAGATAAGGGTCCTGCTTCAATCTTCTGCATGTAGTCAGCCAGTTTTCCCAGCACCATTTACTGAGTAGGTTCTCCTCTCCCCATTGGTAGGTGGTGGAGGCTTTGTCAAAGATGAGTTGGTTGAGAAATTGAGGTTTTGCTTCTGGAATCTCAAATCTATTCCATTGGTCTATATGCCTGTTCCTGTACCAATACCAAGCTGTTTTGATGATTGTAGCTTTATAGTAAAGTTTGAAGTCTGGTAATGTGATACCACCTGCTTTGTTTTTTTGTTTTTTTTTTTTTGCTGAGGATTGTTTTGGCTATTCTTGGTCGTTTGTGTTTCCATATGAATTCCTGTGTTGTTTTTTCTGGGTCTGAGAAGAACGTTGCTGGTAATTTGATGGGTATTGCATT
>CAUYQG010006018.1:0-22342 GCA_963574415.1 Tarsius wallacei
TTCAGTAAATGGTGCTGGGAAAACTGACTGACCACACGCAGAAGCTTGAAACAGGACCCCTACCTAACACCACACACAAAAGTCAACTCTAATGGATCAAAGACCTAAATGTAAAACCTCGAACTATAAGAATCTTAAAAATGTAGGAGACATCCTTACAGAAATCAGAGTAGGCAACCAATTTCTGATCAAATCCCAAATGTCCATGCCATAAAGAGATAAGATTGACAAGTGGGACCTCAATAAACTGAAAAGCTTCTGCAAAGCAAAAGAAACTGTCAAGAGAGCAGGGAGACAGCCCAGAGAATGGGAAAAAAATATTTGCCAACTATATATCTGACAAAGGTGTAACATCCAGGATCTACAAGGAACTCAAATGAGCTGAAAGGAAAAAACAAATAGCCCAATTAAAAAGTGGGCAAAAGACATGAATAGACACTTCTCAAAAGAAGATATACGGGCAGCCAACAGACACATGAAAAAGTGCTCAGCCTCACTAATCATCAGATAAATGCAAATCAAAACCACATTGAGATACCACTAACCCCAGTAAGAATGACCATCATTAATAAAACAAACAACAACAGATGCTGGTGAGGATGTGGAGAAAAGGGAACATTTCTACACTGCTAGTGGGAATGCAAACTAGCTCAACCTCTATGGAAAAGTGTGGTGATTTCTAAAAGAACTAGAAATTGACCTTCCAATTGACCCAGCAATCCCCCTACTGGGAATATACCCAGAGGAATTCATATCATTCTACAAAAAAGACCTCTGCACATGCATGTGTATTGCAGCACTATTTACAATAGCAAAAACACGGATCCAACCATGCTACCCATCAAAACTGGACTGGATTAAAAAAAATGTGGTACATATACACAATGGAATATTACACAGTCATTAAGAGGTACAAACATATGGACTTTGCAGCAACTCAGATGAATTTAGAGTCAATAATACTCAGTGATCTATCATAGAAACAGAGAACAGAGTACCACATGCTCTCACTCATAAGTGGACCCTGAACATTTTATCATAATATTATAAGAAAGGGATTGGCATTAGTGGGATACTGCCAGGGTTGAGGGGAGGGAACATGACATCAATAAGGGTACCTGATCTCAAACCAGGCAAAGTGGGGACCAAAGGGAGGCCCAGACTTTACTTGTATGATGTCCACTTGTAAACCTAATCCTGAATTGTACCCTACATCTTTAAAATAAATATAAAACAAATATCAAGAGTCATACACTGTCGGGGTGAATGTAAAATGGTATAGCACTTTGGAAAACACTTTGGCAGTTTCTTTGAGTTAAACATACACCTACCATGTGACCCATCCCTTCCACTCCTATGCATTAATCTAAAAGAAATGAAAACATTTACTTATAAAAACACTTGTACACAAATATTCATAGTGATTTACTTGTAATAGCATCAAACTGGAAATAACCCACATGTCTATCAACAGATGAGTGGATAAACAAATGGTGATACACTTATCGCCCTTATGCTGGAATGCTACTCAACATTGAAAAGGAATGAACTAGTGACACATGCTATAACATGGATGAACCCTGAAAACATCATGCTGAGTGAAAGAAGCCAGACGCAAAAAGGCCGCATTTTGTATGAGTCCATTTATATACAATTTTAGAAAATGCAAACTAATCTATTGTAGCAGAAAGCTGTTCAGTGATTGCCTGGCTTGGGGCAGGTAGAGAGGTATGGGGACACGAGGAACCTTCTAGGGAGTTTCTTCTCTTTCTTGATTATGGTGGTAGTGTCATGGGTGTAGACATATGCCAAGTGGATCCATTTGTGCACCTTAAATATGTAGAGTTTATTGTATGGCAGTTATATCTCAACAGAGCTATTAAAATAAAATGAAACAAAACAACTTCTTGTATCCAGATTAACAAGAGGAAAGATAAAACCACATAAACCATGATACCTTCAGTATAGGAAGGAAACAGAGAACAGTATAATCCTCAAATTACTTCTACATAGAGAAATACAAATTTCCAGTGAACCTATTGCTCAGATTCGGATGGCAGCCCTGGTAGGTGTTCTCATGTGGGAGAGTATGTTTTCCATATCTGCGTCCAGCTACCCATCTCTCTACAGCCAGGGCTGCTTGTGTATAGGCTAACAGGAGTGGCCTATCTCTAATCAACTCACTGCTGCTGCCTCCTCCTCCTCCTGCACTGTTTCCATGGCTGCTTCTTTCTTGGGCCTCTTGGTACCATACTCACTTCGTGGAGTAAATGCCTTTGGACAGCCCACCAGCCTCTGCCCCTGGAGCACCACAGCATCACAAAAAGGAGAGGCTCTTGACAACCTGACATGTGTGAAGTGGAGGTGTGGCCTCCAAGGACCCTTGAAATCTGAGTTGGTATGTTCAGGTAGGCCAGGAGGGAACAGTATTCCAGGAAGAGAAAAGGGATTTGCAGGTATCCAATCACGAGATTCTGTAGACTCAGAATGGCTGGAGTGTGGGTGCAGGCAGAGATTGGAGCGTGAAGTTGAGATGAATGTTTCTCAACCTGAGCTCTTGGCAGCCTGGCAGCCTCAAGAAACACAAAGGGGGTCTGGCAATTTTGTAAAGAAAAATAATGAAGCAACATTGATCACATACGTTTCACACATTTGAAATGTTTGATAAAGTATGGTCTTCCCAGAAGCCCTTTCCTGGTCTGAACAACCATGTTCTTTGAGGTGTGCTGGAAAGCAAGGTGTTCCCTTAACCTGGCTGCCATCTAGGTAAGAGTGCCAATTCGTCTGGGTTTCATATTTTCATGTAATTTGATAATTATTATTTATGTGTGAGTCTGCATTGAAAATTATTTATATTATGTTATTGTGACTTTTCCAAAATGTCCACATTTTGATCTCCAGAACTTCTGAATGTTACCTTGCACAGCAAAAAAACTTTGCAGATGCGATTAAGGCTCTTGAGATAGTCAGGCTTGGTGGCTCAGCCTGTAATCCCAACACTTTGGGAAGCTGAGGCGGGTGGATTACCTGAGTCCACGGGTGTGAGACCAGCCTGGGCAACTTGGCAAGACCTCATCTCTACAATAAATTTAAAAAAATTATCCGGGCATGGTAGTGCGTGCCTGTAGTTCCGGCTGCTTGGAAGGCTGAGGCAGAAGGATCGCTGGAGCCCAGCAGGTCGACGCTGGGGTGGCCATGAGCGTGCCACTGCACTCCAGCCTGGGCGACAGATTGAGACTCCAATTCAAAAAAAATAAAATGGCTCTAGAGATGAGGATATTTTCCTGGATTATCTCCTTATAAGAGGGAGGCAGAGGAGATGTGAGGATGAAAGCAGGGGTGAGAGTGATGCAGCCAGAAACCAAGGAATGTGGGCAACCTATAGAAGCTGGAAAACTCAGGGGAAGTATTCTTCCCTACAGCCTCCAGTAGGAGCATGGCTTAATTTTAGCCTCCTAAGATCCATTTTTAACTTCTGACCTTTAAGACAATAACCTTGTATTGTATCAAACCACTGTGTTTGTGATAATCTGTTATAGCAGCAAGAGGAAACTAATACAGTTGTGACATAGCCCCGATTTATAAAAATGGATCAATGACTTAAAATGCGCTCATTAAAATATGATGAAAATAATAATATAAGGGGTCAGAAAATGTCATGTAAGTATAGCGAACAGGAATCAGCTGTGAATACCAAATGTAAATGTGTATGTGTTGGTAGAAAATCTGTGACTCTGGTGATTTTGCACAACTAGTTATGAATGTAAAAAAATAAGTACTGTCTTAAAAATGGATTTTACTGCACTAGACATCCACTTGTCCCTTGTTGCTGATGTGTTTTCTGTTATGAAATTTTGTCAGGTAGATGCATGAGGCCATTTTCCAACAATGAAGGGTAATCTCTCTAATAAACTGATGACATAATTTCAGAAAAATGTCACTTTTTTCAGCGTGAGTTTCTTGCTTTTCAGTATGAAATTGATAATTGTGATTGTTGAAGGAGAAGGTGAATTCCAAGCCTCAGAGACATTACTCAAAGCACCCTCTCATGACGAGAAAGCAAACAGAAGTCACACTATTGCTAAGAAACTAAAACTACCCACACAGCTGCTGATCACTCTCGTGTGCAGAGAGGTCAGAGTGAGCCGCTGGCAATTTCTTTATCAAATGCCATTTTTAGTTGATACATGATGGGATGTAGAAGAACCACTACCCACAGATGTGTCACCAAATATTTTGGTGTTGCTTGGGTTTAGCCTCTGATGTGAAGAGTATGAATTTGCTGGAGACACATACTTAGAATATATTTGAGATGGAATGATAGATAACTGATCGACACACCTGAAAAATGTGTGCTGAGACCAGCACCAACAGCAGCAAGTATGGCATAGCGAGATGGGGCTCAGTGGATCAGAGAGGGGCCGCACTTCCTCCAGGCACTGTTGTTTGGAATGGAGAGCCAGTCTTCTGATCTTGGTTAGGTGGCAAAGAAAATAGTGACAAGGAATAGTAGCTTTGCAGTATGGGTATTCCTGTGTGTTGTTTGAAGGAAGCAGTGAGATTGTCTCCTTGACATTGTGGTAGACACCAGTGTCCAAGCAAGTCACCATGACATGAAGATGCTTATTCATGGCCCTTATGAAAGTAGGAAAGCCTACCCTGCTGTTTTCTCACTTGTTTCTCATTGACAATCCGGTCCTTTGAGTAATGTGAACCTTCTGCTTCAAGGCAAGAGACCACAATTTTTGGAGTTGATATAAGGCAACAGGATTTCTTGCAAAGGATCTTTCCAACCTGCTACCTTTTGTTGGAGAAATAGATGTTATTGGCATATTTAAAAATCACATCCAAGTGCTGCTGCAGAGCAAGAAGAAATATTTCCTAGAGTGAAATGTAACAAAGAGTGGACAAGGAATCCATCTGTTGCCATTTCCTCCATCTGCTCTGTCTCAGTCTCCTGGGTTGTGAGGGTGGCCTGTGTAGTGTCTGATGATGCTGAAAGTCATCCTTAGGGACAACCCCAAAGGTTTGGCATCCATGTTGGATCCAAAAATTCAGAACTGTCTCACAGATGAGTGGCATTTCTGAAAACCTATAATTATAGGCTAAAATTTTCTGATTTAGTTAAAATAAAAGGAATAAAAAAGAATAAGCAAAGAAACTGCCTGGAAGTGAGACCTACATTTTAGCTGGACTTTGTCATCATTGAGCCAGAAATAGATGCCTTGATAATGAGGGCAAAAAATGTCAACCCTCTCACAGATATGAAAGTGAGATAATTGGCAATAATGAAAAAACACTTTACTTATAAAAATGAATGATCATTAAAAATGTTTATCTAAAATTGATAGTTGCAGAAATATTGTTGAGAAATAATTGCCCACGGTCAGTGGTTCTTGATTCTGGCACATTAAAATCAACTGAGGTGTGTTAAAAGCTACTGATGCCTGGGTCACATCCAAGGTCAACTGGATTTGTTTCCTGTTATTGTTGTAAAGAATGATCACAAGCCTGGTGGTTCCAAACACCACATACAGTTCTATAGGTTAGAAGTCCAACACGGGTCTTCCTGGCCAAAATAAAGATGTGGACCGGGCTGTGTTTCTTTCTGGAAGCTCCAGGGGAGAATCCATTTCTTTGCCTTCTCCAGCTTCTAGAGGCCCCCACATGTTATACCCTGCGGCCCCTTCCTCCATCGTCACAGTCAGCAACAGAGGGTTGGTTCCTTCCCACATCACATTGCGCTGACCTCTACTCTGCAGCCCTCCTACAGATTTCAGGGTCCTGTGATGACGCTGGGCCCACCTGGATAATCCAGGATAATCTCTCTATCTTAAAGGCAGCTGAATAGCCACATTCATTTAATCTGAAATCTTAATTCCCCTTTGCTATGTAACATAATGTATTCATAGGTTCTGGGAATTAGGACCTGGACATATCTGGCAGCCTCCTATCTGCTAACCACAGCAATAAAATCGGAATTTTTGGGAGTTGAGCTTGAGTCTACATAGTTCTATAAAGCATTCCAGCGGATTCTAAGATGAGGCCATTCAAATGGGGATTGGTTATAGGAAACAAAGAAGAGTTTTAAGCAAGGGAGTAATGGGACCCAATTAGTATTTTAGAAATACCACTCCAGCTACAGTGTCAGGGTAGATTGGTGGGGGAGGGAGGGCTGTGGTGGGACTTGAATAAGTGGACAAGCGACAATTGTGAAGACCAAGGCAATATTGATTTTGCCAGTGGTTCCTCAAAAGAATCAATGTCCATTCACTTGAGCACTGCACTGGGATAGAGGGGATACACAAATATTTTGAGGACTCTTGGACAAGGTCAAGCTATGGTGCAAGACACACGGTACAGAATGCCCTGCCCCTCCAGAGATCTTAAGCAAGGCCATCCCATCTGCAGCGGAGAATTATATGCTTTTATGGAGATATAATTTACATGCCATAAAGCTGACAGTTTTAAAGTGTACTATTTAATGGTTTTTAGCATATCCACTAAGTTGTGCACTGGTCACCACTATCTAATTCTAAAACATTTTTATCTCCTCCAAAAGGAACTCGGTGTCCATTTGTAGTCACTCCCCTGTTCCCTCCCTGCCAGCCCCTGGCAACTGCTAATCTGCTTTCAGTCTTTATGGATTTGCATATTCTATTTATATTTCATGTTAATTAAATCATTTCATATGTGGCCCTTTGTGAGTGGTTTCTTTCAAGTAGCATAATTTTTTAAGGCTCATTTGTGTTGTAGCATATATCAGAATTTCCTTCCTTTTTATGGCCAAACAATGCTCTACCATATGAATATACCACATTTTGTTTATCCATTTATCCATTGATGGACTTTTGGGTTGTTTCTAATTTTTGGCTATTGTGAATAATGCTGCTCAGAACATTTGGGTGCAATTTTTTGCATAGATATATGATTTCATTTCTCTTGAGTTTATACCTGGGAGTGAAATTTGCTGGGTCATACAGTAATTCAATGTTTAATGTTTGAGTAACTGCTGAACTGTTTTTCTCAGTGGCAGAACTGTTTTACACATTCACTGGAAATGCATGAGGCTTTTGAATTCTCTGCATTCTTGCTAACACTTGGTCATCTTTTGTGTTTTAGTCATCCTGTCCAGTATGAGTGGTACATAATTGTGGTTTTGATTTGCATTTCCCTAATGAGTAATGATGTTGAACATCTTTTCATGTGTTATTTGCCTATTTATATATCCTCTTTGAGAAATGTATGTTTAAATGATTTGTTCATTTTAGAATTGGGGTTGTCTTTTTATTGTTGACTTAGAAGAGGCTTTATATATTTTGGATATAATTTCTTTTTTAATTTTAAAGATGTGGGGTACAATTCAGGATTAGGTATATAAATGGTCATTGTACAGGTAAAGTTTGGGCCTCCTGTTGGTCCCCACTTTGCCTGGTTTGAGATCAGGTACCCTTTTTGATGTTGTATGCCCCCTCCCATCCACCACGACAGTATCCCATCACTGCCAATTCCTTTCTTATAGTATTATGGTAAATGTTCAAGGACCACTTAGGAGTGAGAACATGTGGTACTCTGTTCTTTGTTTCTATGATAGATCACTGAGTATGATAGACTCTAAATTCATCCAAGTTGCTGTGAAGTCTATGTGTTTGTCCTTCTTTATGGCTCCATAATATTTCATTGTGCATATGTACCATATTTTAAAAATCCAGTCCAGTTTCAATGGGCAGCATGGTTGGTTCCATGTTTTTGCTATTGTGAATAGTGCTGCAATAAACATGCGTGTGCAGGCATCTTTTTTGTAGAATGATTTGAGTTCCTCTGGGTATATTTCCAGTAGGGGAATTGCTGGATAATATGGAAGGTCAATGTCCAGTTCTTTTAGAAATCAACACATCATTAATAAAACAAACAACAACAGGTGCTGGTGAGGATGTGGAGAAAAAGGAACGCTTCTACGTTGCTGGTGGGAATGCAAACTAGAGCAACCTCTTTGGAAAACAGTGTGGACACAATTCCTTTATCAGATTTTTTTAAAGAAACAGGGTCTTCCTCTATCACCCAGGATGGAGTGTTGTGGCACAATCATAGCTCACTGCAGCCTCAAAACTTCAAGCAATTCTTCTGCCTGTTTCCTGAGTAACTAGGACTACAGATGTGTGCCACCAAGCTCAGCTATTTATTTTTTTTGGTAGAGATAGTATCTTACTATATCACCCAGATGGTCACTTAAAAGATATTTGATTTGCAGTTTCCCCCCCATTCTATGGATTTTCTTTTAACTTTCTTCATGATGTTCTTTGAAGCACAAAATGTTTAATTTTGATGAAGTTCTATTTATCTATTTTTCTATTTTTACTTGTGCTTTTGGTGTCAAATCTAAGAATAAATTGTCTAATCCAAGAGCATAAAGATTTACTGCTATGCTTTCTTCTACATCTTATAGATTTTTAGTTCTTACATTTATGCCTTTGATCCATTTTGAGTTAATGTTTATATGTGGTGTGAGGTAGAGGATCTAAGCTTGTTCTTTTGTATGTCCTAGGACATACAGTTGTCCTAGCACCATTTGTTGAAAAGACGATTCTTTCTCTCATTGGATTGTCTTGACATCCTATAAAAAACTGACCATTAATATAAAGGTTTATTTCTGGACTCTCAATTCTGTTTCATTGTTCTATATTTCTAACTTTATGCCACCACCACACTGTCTTGATTACTGTTGCTTTGTAGTCAGTTTTGAAACCCGGCAGTGTGAATACTCCAAGTTTGTTCTTTTTCAAGATTGTTTTGGCTATTTTGAGTCTCTTACATTTCCATATGAATTTTAGGATAAGCTTGTCAATTTCTACAAAAAAGGCAACTGGGATTTTTATCTTGAATTTCTTGATTGCTTTGGGGGAGTATTTTCATCTTAACTTAAGTCTTACAGTTCATTAACCCAAGATGTCTTCTCATTTATTTAGGTCTTCTTCAATGTATTTCAAAATGTTTTATAGTTTTTGGAATGCATATCTTGCACATCTTTTGTTAAATTTATTTCTAAGTATTTTATTCCTTTTAATGCTATTGTAAAGGAATTTTAAAAAATTTTATTTTGAATTGTTCTTTGCATGTGTATAGAAGTACAATTGGTTTTTGTATATTGCTCTTGTGTCCTGAAACCCTGATGTACTCTGATGTAGTTCTTTTTTTTTTTTTTGAGTTGGAGTCTCACTCTGTTGCCCAGACTGGAGTGCAGTGGCTGCTCCCGGCCACTGCAGCCTCGGCCTGCTGGGCTCCAGCGATCCTTCCGTCTCAGCCTTCCAAGTAGCTGGAACTACAGGCACGCGCTACCACACCCGGCTAATTTTTTGATTTGTTGTAGAGATGAGGTCTCGCCAAGTTACCCATTCGGGTCTTGAACCTGCAGGCTCAGGCAATCCACTCACCTCAGCCTCCCAAAGCGCGGGATTATAGGCTGAGCCACCGAGCCCGGCTTCTGATATAGTTCTAATAGTTTTTGTGAATCCTTTAGGATTTTCTGTATATGAGATTATGTGTTTACAAATAGGGATAATTTTACTTCTTTCTTTCAAATCTGGATACTTTTTATTTCTTTCTCTGCCTGATTGCCCTGGATAGACCCTCCAGTATATGCTGAATACAGGTGAAGAAAGAATATCTTGTCTTGTTCCTGATCCTAAAGGGAAAGCATTCTATCTTTCACCATTAAGTGAGATGTCAGCTATGAATATTTTGTAGATGCTCTCTATCATGTTGATAAAGTTATTTTCTATTCCTAGTTTGTTGAGTGTATGTGTGTGCATTTGTTGCTTTTTTTTTTAATTATGAAAGGGTGTTGGTTTTGGATTGGATTTTCTGCATCTAGTGAGATGGTCATGTGGTTTTGTCCATTGTTCTATTAACATGTGGAATTATATTGATTGATTTTCATATGCTGAGCTAACCTTGCTTTACTGGGCCAAATCTCAACTGGTCATGGTGTGTGATATATTTTATATGTTGCTACTTTTAATTTGCTGGTATTTTGTTGATGATTTTGTATATGTATTTATAAGGAATACAGGTCTGTAGTTTTCTTGTAATGTTTTTGGGTAATTCTGGCTTCATAGAATGAGTGGGAAGAATTCCTATAGAATAAATATGTCCCCCAAAATACTTGGGAAATACTTATACACAAATAAAATTTGTGTTTATCTGAAATTCAAATTTACCTTGGTGTCTTGTATTTGAAGCAACATGAACAAAATGGCCATGGTGGCTGGGATGGAAACTGGGCACAGAACCAGCAGCATGAACTTCTACTGGCCAAGGCTGATCTAGCTTCTGTTGCAGATAGATGTCCAGTCTGTTAGCAAACAAGACCAAGACCTCAGGGATGGTCTCAATTGTAGACAGCCATCTTACCCAAGGTTCTATCCCTGTCAGGGCAGCCCATATCCATGACTGGTCTATGGGAAAATATAAAGGCCAGCCATCTTGGTCTAATTGTGGACAGCTTTCAAGGGCCAGTCTAGCTTCACAGTTCCTCATGGAGCTGGCCTATATTGCAGGTCCATTTTTTACTCTGTCTGCTCCTGCATTCTTCTCCTAGCTTCCAGAGTGGATTTCAATGCATTCCCTAGTGCACACTCTGCATACTAAACCCTAGCTCATAGTCAGCTTTCCTGAGAATCCAACCTGTAAGAGGCAGGTAATCTTAGGCTTGTAAGGCCCTGAGAGTGAGTGCCTTCTTAAATTTTGTACTCTAGTTCCCTCCCTCACCTGATCCCAGTCTTGGCTCTGGACCCCACCAAAGTCCATTTTTCAGTGGTTTGGGGAGCCTCTTGAACTGGATGGACTGCTTGGCTTGAGCTCTGGCTTAATCACTCACTATCTGACCTTTGAAACCCTGGGCCAGCTGCCTAAGCTCCCTGTGCTATAATTTTATTATTTTCAGGATGGAGAACATAATAACATAAAACAACTACCTGATAAGGTTTTTAAGGCAACTGGAATGGGCCAGTGGACAAGGAACATTATGATGCCTGCCACTTGCGAGGTAATCTGCAAATGCTGGCTTTTGTGACTTCTCTTCTCCTCCCTCACCACACCTAGGGCCCTAAATGAAGGTGGTACTATAGCATTCTGGTTAGAGCTCAAGGCTTCAGAGCCAGCAGGGCTAAGATTACAGCTCTAACACACCCCAGCGGTGGGGCCTTGGGTGCGCCATGTTGAAATAGCTAATGAAATATGTAAAATAATTGCAATAGCTTGCTTGACATAAGTAATTTTACTTTGGTAAAATTTTTTTATCTTAGCTGTCTGCCTGACCTAAAAATGACCCCCGTAGTGAGTACATGTGATTGTTGTAACGTTTCCATGACCACAGACCTACAGCCTTGTTCCTCTGAGCTGTTCACACTGACCGTTCTTGCTGACCGTTTGAAAACTCCCTAGCCACAAGTTATGTGTAATTGTATGCTTTGTTAACTGAAATCCAAGAGATTGTCCCTTTTGTTTTTAGTTCCTTGTACCCTCACCCCCTGCTATATAGCCCACTTGTGGATTTTGCCTTTATAAGCCTCTTGCTGATTCCACTCAGTGTCGAGAGCTTTCTTGGCATGAGCCTTCTCTTCACTGCATGCTACTAAAGGACTCAAAATTCAAACCTGGTGTGCTGGCGATTCTCCTTTCTCGTGGTTCGGCTATAACAATGTGAAGTACTGAGATTCAGTTTTTCCATCCATAAAGTGGGGACCAATGTGATGTACTTTGTGGGGCATTGTGAGGGATAAATAATTCAATGCAAGTCAGATGCTTAGCATAATGTGTGGCCCATGTTCCAGCATATCCAGGACACCTGTGTTAATAAGAGGCATCACTGGCCATGCCAATGACAGTTGTCACTGCCAACCATTATGCAATATACCCCATATTAGAGGTGGCAAAATGTGAACACTGTGTCTCTTAGAATTGTAGGAATGCAGTATTCCCATCATGCAGTTGACTCTTCCTCACTGTACACGGCTTGGACAATGCCAGCAGACTTTTGCTGTATGACTCTCTTTCATGCAGTATTTTTTCCCTTTATTTTATTTTACAGATGTGGGTAAAAGTCAGGATTAGATATATAACTGGTCTATGTGCAGGTGAAGTTTGGGCCTCCCGCTGGTCCTCACTTCCCCTGGTTTAGGATCCTGTAGTATTTTTAAAAATCAGGAGAGAAGCAACCCGGGATCTTGAGGTATCCCAGTTTCTGTTAGTGGAGTTCAGGTGGTGTTACAGGCCTAATGGAATCAAGGCCTCTGGTATTTAAGCTTCTTTGATGGTTTCCCACAGAAAAAACTGTTTGTACACAAGGAAGGGGAGGGCTCCTGAAGATTAGATTATAAATCAGAAGCCTTGAGTTCCATTGTGTTCCTGTTTGTTGGAGCTCTGTGACTTCTGTGCTTCTGATGGGGATCTCCGGGGTCCTATATTCTAATGCTCAATTTGAGATTCCTTTTCATCCACTTCTCCTTGTGGAGGTAGGAGATGAGAAACTTCAACACAGTGCTGCTGAAGGAATGCAGGTACTAGTCATCTTCCTCCTTCCAGCATTTTTAGTCTCTACTCTCCAGGGGCCAGTTTCCCAAATCTCCTGGTTCAATCACGCCTATGTGAAAGCAGAGTCATCACAGAGAGGAAAATAAGTCAGACATGCAAACCCCTGCCCACTCTACATGGTCAAGGAAGCACAGATTCATGGCTCTTCTAAGGACACTTCAATATGAGGATCAGTGAATGTCAGAATGACAGTGATAGCGAGGGCTGACTCTGGCTTTGACCTTCATGGTTTCAGGGCAGACCCTGAGTGGGCAGTGGATAATAGGTGCTTCATAAATGCTGGTCAAATGAATGAACGAGTGAATGATGTGTTTCAACAAAAACGTATTCATTTCTTAGACTGAAATAGCCTCTGGAGAGCCCATTGCAGAGACCCCGACATGCCACCGCCTTGCTCTGGTCTGTCTGTGACTCCTTCTTCCTCTCCCAGGTCTTGTATCTGGGGTGTCTGGCTTCACATCCAGCAGCCCTGGGGAGGGGGTGGTTGGAAAATGTGCATTTATGGTTTTGAAATCCCAAGTGGGATATCCACGCTGTTTTAGAAGGCGTAGCCAGGCCCTGAGCCAAGCTTTGTGAGCTGTGGGCTTGAGGGGGGCTCTAGAGGACTGAGGGGCCCGGGCAGAAGGGATCATGCTGCGCTGGAGAGCTCGCATTTCACGGCTTGTAAAACCCAATCGGAATTCCAGGTGTGTGAGATAAAACCTCATTTACCATGCAAGTAACCAAGTCATGGTAGGCGGGCGACTTGGGGACAGACCTTAAAAAGCTTCCTGGACAAGTTTTGCCAATCAGCTTGCTCCCACCTCTCCATCCATGACTGTGGCAACTGAGGAGACCTCAACCCTGTGCCTGGCACAGGGCAGATGCTGCTTCTCCCTGCCTCCAGCCACACGGAGCTGTTTAGTTCTCTCCCACCACATGGCATGCTATGCCAGAATGGTCCTTGATCTCGGGACTGCTTTCTTTCAGATGCTGCTTCTGCCAGGAAGCCTTCCCTCTCCTCCCAGCTGAGTGGTATCCCCCTACTTAATGTTTCTCAAGGCCTGGACATGTCCTACCCCAAGCATTTGTTGTAGGAGACTGAGTACAGGTTTGTTGTCCTCCATCCTGGAGGGGCTGGATAGGTACTCTGACCATGCGTGGATAACAGCCAGGGTGGGGAGGTGTGCTGGGGGTTCTGTTTTGTACAGAGACCTCCAGCTAATCTCTGCCTGCCATAAACTCTAAAGCCTTTCATATCATCCCTACAGTCACTGGAACCAGATAAGTTTTACCTTTATGAATTAAAATGTTTTTAAAACTCCACCATATCCTAACCCATGTGTCTTAGCTCATTCCTGCCACTGTAACAAAATCCCTGGGACTGGATAATTTTGAAGTAATAGAAATTTATTTCACATAGTCCTTGAGGCTGGAAAGTTCAAGCTCAAGGCATTGGCAGGTCCAGTATCAGGTGAGGGCCTGGTCTCTGCTTCTACGATAGTGCCTTGATGGTGTGTCCTCACAGGGTGGACAGGAAGGAAGGACAAAAGGCCTTAGCTAGTTCCCTGGAGCCCTTTTACAAAGATGCTAATTAATTCATGAGAGAGCAGCCCTCAAGACTTCATTACCTCCTAATGACCCCACCTCTGAATACTATCACATTGGGTCTGAGACTCCAATATATGAATTTTTTTGCAGGGGTTGGGGAACATACATTCAAAGCATAGCATCATGGAAATGGGACATTTTTGAAGGACTTTTTATTTTTCAAGACTAATGATATTCAGATGTGCGAGTCCCTTGACAGATTCTTGTTGGGAGGGAATGAGATTCTAGAAGAGTTGTTTTGTCTAATTGGGAAGAGCTCCTGTTCTATGGACACTGGTGACCTAAATCTTATGAGATTGCCAGATGAAATGAAACCCACTTAAACCTGAATTTTATATAAGCAAACATAATTTTTTTTTTTTTGAGTTGGAGTCTCATTCTGTTACCCAGACTGGAGTGCAGTGGCAGCTCCCGGCCACTGCAGCCTTGACCTGCTGGGCTCCGGCGATCCTTCCGCCTCAGCCTTCCAAGTAGCTGGAACTACAGGTGTGTGCTACCATGCCCGGCTAAGTTTTGATTTTATTGTAGAGATGAGGGCTCGTCAAGTTGCCCAGGTGGGTCTCGAACCCGCAGGCTCAGGCAATCTACTCACCTCAGCCTCCCAAAGTGCTGGGATTACAAGTTGAGCCACCGAGCCCAGTTAGCAAACGTAATTTTAATAACTACATATTCATATAATTTAGGAATAATTTTATGATTATATATAGTTATGTTCCATGCAATAGTTAATTAATTAATTTTTGAGTTGTGGTCTCACTCTGTCACTCAGGCTGGAGTGCAGAGGCATGATCACGGCTCACTGCAGCCTCAATCTCCTCCCACCTCAGCCTCCCAAAGTTTCAGGATTATAGGTGTGAGCCACTGCACCTGGTCTCATGGAATATTTAAATGTAAATAGTCCTGTTGTATTTTTATTTGCTATATAAAACTATATTCAGAATAAGCTTGGAAAAGAACTTAAAGTTTTTATGAATGTATAAGGATCTCTGTGGGATATATGACTTATAAATAAGGATGGTGGTATTTTGAAAAGCAAAAAAGTAATTGGAGGGATTTTTTTTCTTTATGAAGTCTGAATGAACCTCTTCTAAATTAGCTTTTACAAACAATCTAAAAAATCAACAGTTTCCAAAGTGCTCATCATCCATGCATCTGTTGATAGTAACCATTACAATGGACTGAAAAATCATAAATATTTAGTAAAATATTTTTCTAAAGTCTGATTTATTTTATTTATCCATTTTTTAAACTCTTTCAATTGTTTTGTTTTCCTTCCTAATGTTTCAAGATTCCTTCTTTTATCATTTCCTTTCCATTTCAAGAGCTTCCTTTAACCACTCTTTTAAGATAGATCTGCTGGTGTCAAATTCTCTTAGTTTTCCTTCATCTGAGAATGTCTTGATCTCCCCTTCATTTTGGAAAGTTATCTTCACTGACAATTCTTTTCTTTTAGTACTTGAAAAATATTGTGCTATTTCCCTCTGGCTTCCATAGTTTCTGATAAGAAATCCATTATCATTTAACTTGTTTTTCTTACATAGGGAAGGTATCATTTCTCTCTCTCCTTTTAAAAATTGTTTTGAGTTGTCTCACTCTGTCACTAGACTTGAGTGCAGTGGCACAATCACTGCTCACTGCAGCCTCAAACTCCTGGGCTCAAGCAATCCTTCTGTTTCAACCTCCTGAGAACCTGGTACTACAGGTGCACAGCAATACACCTGGCTAATTTTTTGGATTTTTTTTTCTTTTTTGTAGAGATGAGGTCAGGCTGTGTTGCTCAGGCTGGCCTTGAACTCCTGGGCTCAAGTGATCCTCCTACCTTGTCCTCTCAAAGTCTGGGATCACAGGCATGAGCCACTGCACCTGGCCTTTGTTTGGATCTTTTTAATAATATCTATCTCTTAGTTGAATTTTTTATTCAGTTCATGATTTGTTTTCCTGATCTTATTGAATTCTTTGTGTGTATTCTCTTGTATCTCACTGAGTTTCCTTAAAGTCATTATTTTGAATTCCTTTCAGGCATTTCATAAATATTTCATAAATATCCTCTTCTTTGTGGTCTGTTGCTGGAGACTTATTGTGTTCCTTTGGGGATGTCATGTTTCCCTGCTTTTTCACGTTCCTTGTTGATATCTGTACATCTAATAGAATAGTTGCCTTTTAAAAAAATTTATGGGATGGCTTTTATAGGCAGAGGCTTTTCTATGTAGATAGGTTCTAGGGTGTCACCTAAGAATGGTGCATTGGCTTTGGTTCTAGGTGGACTCAGTAGTGTATCCATACAGATTTTTCAATTGTAATCCTTTACGATGTCTGTGATTGTCCCAGCGTCCTAGGCCATGGGAGTTTGTGATAGTGGTGTTGTGGTTTTGTTGGAGGAACGAGTGCCGAGTTGGCTGCTAGGCTGTGTGTGTGTGTGTGTGTGCAGTAGGCTGTTAGGCTATGTGAATGGCTCCTCGGAGAATGGGGCCATTTCTGGGTCAGCTGTCATGCCAAGGATGCATACTGGTTGGGTGACTGCATGGGACTTTCTCTGGGGGGTCAGAGCTGCTTCTGGGCTGGCTGTCAGGTTGGCAGTGCATATGGACTAACTGGACAGCTGTGCTGGGCTCTCTCTGGGGGAATGGGACCACCTCTGGGCTGGCTTTTGCCAAGGGTGGGCTGGATGCTTGTGTGAAGCCCTCTCCAGTGGAGCGAGGCCACCTCCAAGCTAGTTGTCTGACTGGCAGTAAGCCAGGTGGCTGCATGGGGCTCTTTTCTGTGGGATGGGGCCACCTCCAGGTCAGCTGGTGGCAGTACACACTGGCCGGGCAGTTGCATGGTGCTCTCTCTGGTGGGGCAGGGCTGCCTTCAAGCCAGCTACTGAGCTGGGAGCAGGCTGGGTGATTGGGTGAGACTCTCTTTGGTGGAGATTGGTCATCTCTTGGCCCATTTGTTCCACGAGTGGGTGTGTGTAGGTAGCTGTGTGGGGCTTCCCCACTGTGCATGTCTGCCTGAGTGATAGGGTGCCTCATGGTTTTGGCTGTCAATATCTTGTTCTTTCCTTTGGGCCTATGAGCTGGGAAGTTGGGATATTGGTGTTGTAGACCAAGTGAACATAGTGGGATGATGGGGTCTTAGGGATGGAGGGGGCTGGTGTTTACTGGCCCCCAGAACAGAATGCACTTTAGCTGTGGATCTGGTTTCAAGATGGTGCTGTGCCATAGCAGCTTAGGCTGTAGGGATGGGGTGCCGAGAGGGTTCCTGCTCTGGGAAAATGCAGTCATGCAGACTCTCAGCAACTCCCCACACTGGGTTTGGGTCCTGTGAGTACTAGGGGATCCTCCTGTGGCAATAAATGTTGGTGTCTAAGGCAATTGTGTGGGCCACCGAGTGTCTCCAGCTTATCTTATCACCATAAGAAGAAGATTCCCTTACTTCGAGCTGATCCCAGTGGAGGAGAGAGTGTGACAGAGGCAGGATGCCTTGCTTTCCTCTCTATGGTGATATCCTGGGCTTCTGTGTCCCACAGGGATTTCACCACTCCTTTGGTGCTCTCCATTGTGCTTTCTTAGTCTCTGCAGTCGAAACATAGTTGCTTGTTGTTTCGGTCACTTTTTGTTGGGGGAACAAGTGCCAGGCAACCCTAGTTGGCCATCTTGCTGATGTCTGATACTTGCATTGTCTTATAATATCATAAAAGTCCAGGGGGAAAAGTGTGCTGGTCATTGATGAAGCAACAAAATGAAAATTGTATTCTGCTCTGGGGGGCAGTAGCCACCAGCCCTCTCCATCCCTAAGACCCCATCATCATCTCACTATGTTCACTTGCTCTACAACACCGATACCCCAATTTCCCAGGGCATAGGATACAAGGAGGATTTTTAGGTATTTTGGGAGAGGAGTCTTTGAATCCTTCTACCTAAATAAGGAAGTTAAAAAAATTCTATCAGTAGGAGGTAAGAGTAGGTGCTACTCTAATGAAAGACATAATGATAAGAAAAGCCCTGGACACTTACTTGGTCCCTGAGCACGAGATATCTGGACCTCTATTTGACCTGGCACTGTTTCAGGTGGGCCCAGTGCTGCCTGGGCTCCGAGGGTGTGGCCATGCTGCTGGCCTGTTTGGGGTGTGTGTGGTTACAATCCTCCATTTAGCTCAGCAGGTACATGGTACCTAGACAGAGCTAGGAAAGGGATGGCTTCTATACCCCTAGGGATATTGGTCCCTAAAGGCATCTGTCCTCTGATGGAGGACCTCAGAGCAGGAACAATGTGGGCTTTTAATTCTTGCACACAAGGACAATTTCTCAGGAATCAACCTCAGAGAGTTCATCAAAGCCTTTGCAAGAGTTGCATCATTCTGGTGGGAGTGGATGGAGGGGGGAGGTTGGGAAGTTGCCAAGCAGGTTTGAGCCCCAGGTAGGAAAAACACTGGAGAATGACAGTGTTAGTTCTAACCCCCTCCCCACACCATTTAATCCGGACTTTAACCAGGGTCCAATAAGCTAAAGGTGACTCTCATCCTGAATTTTATTGTTCAGATGTTGGTCCTTTAATATGTAATTTGGCCTGATGTAGGGCTGAGAAAATGTATTGTCTTATTTCACCCTTGACATTTTTATTGCAGGGAATTTTCAAATCTGTGGGAAAGACTGTTCAGGCTGCTTCCTTGGGAAGTATTTAAAGGGATACAAGTCAGCTACTGAATGCAGGGGCGGGGGGGCGAGGAGAGAGAGAGAGAGAGAGAGAGAAGAAAATCAGGGAGAGGGGAGAAAGAGAAAATCCAAGGGGAATGGAATGAAAGAGTAAGGAATCCAATCACATTTTATTTCTCCACTTGTTCTTTATATCATAAGTTTTGAAGTAAGATGTACTTTTCCATTCGTTTTTGTGGGAAGCTTCGCTTAGCCGAAATATGACATCAGGGAGTTTACTAGGAGAAGGGGCAGGTTTGAGAGTGGAGGAAGAAGGGTAGCTTGTGCACAGGCCTGTGGTATAAGGGCACCCAGTACATCAAGGGGCTGAGAGGAGGCAGGTCAGTGTGGCTGGAGGGTAGAGGGTTAGGGAAGAGAGGCGCAAAAGGAGACTGGAGAGGCCAGCAGGTGGAGACCATGGAGCATTGCCGGGTCAGGTTTAAGCAGGGAAAGTCACATGGGACTTGCACCTTAGGGCATTCTGACTGCAGGAGCTGACCTTGATAATTGGGGGAGGCCAACAATCTGGCTGTAGCTGGAGCTGAACTTTGGTACTGACAGCTTGGAGAGTTGTGGTGGTAGGCAGGTGATGGAAAGGGAGGGAGAGAAGGGGGCTGATGTTTCGGAAGTAAGATCTTCTGAACGTGGTGGCTGATAATGGAGAGTGAGGAAGAGGATGCGGTCAGGACAAAGTCTAGATGTCTGCTTCATACAACTGGATAGAGTCTTGTTATTTACTCAGATGGAAGTTATCAGATGAGGTCTGGTTTTGGAAATGTTGAATTTGAGGCACCTTTGAGATATCCAGTGTAACGTGGAATACGAGGTTTGACAACCAAGTTCGCGAACTTGCCGCCATGCACTTATGTTGGCAGCACTGTACAAACAACTCGATAAGGTTTCGTAACCTTGGTATATCGCTGTCTCATAGCTGTGTTCATGCTGACATGTGGCGATGTTTTGCTGAGTGGTGTTCATTATTGTCGCATGTTTTTGTGTGCTGTCACAAGAATGCTGGAGCTTGAACGAGGAACAAACATTAAATTTCTTGTTAAGCTTGTCAAGAGTGAAAGTGAAATCAGGGACATGTCAGTCCAAGTTTATGGGGTTAATGCCATGGAGAAAATAGCACTGTACAAACGGATTAAACATTATTCTGAGGGGAGACAAAGCATCACCGATGAAGAGAGGTCAGGACAACCAGTAACAAGCAGAACTGATGAAAACATTGCAAAAATTTGTCAAATTGTCCACCGAAATTGTCGGCTGATTGTGAGGAACACAGCAGACCAAATAAACATCAATAGAGAAACAGGAAAATCTTAACTGAAAATCTTGGCATGAGAAAGTTGTGTGCAAAAAAGGACCCAAAGGTGCTCTTGCATCACAACAATGCACCAGCTCACATAGCACTGTCTGTGAGGAAATTTTTAGCCAGTAAACAAATAACTGTATGGAACATCCTTCCTACTCCTGATTTGGCCCCCATGACTTTTTTCTTTACCTGAAGATAAGGGAAATATTGAAAGGAAGGTATTTTGATGACATTCACGGCATCAAGGGTAGCATGATGACAGCTCTGATGGCCATTCCAGAAAAAAAGTTCCAAAATTGCTTTGATGGGTGAACTAGATGCTGCTTCCCAAGGGGAGTACTTTGAAGGTGACTGTAGTGATACCAGTGAGGTATGTAACACTTTTTCTAGGATGAGTTTGCAAACTTAATTGTCAGACCTCATAGGTTAGTTGGATGTACCATTTTGGAATTCAGATATGAGGTCTGGCCCTTTTTTCATCTTTTCCTGTATCCACACTGCAATGTGGTTTTTCAGTTCCTCCCTTGAGAGGCAGAGTGAACTTTCCTGGCCCTTGACTGCAATTTCTACTCTCTTCTACAAAACCCCTAAATACAATAATTATCATAATACTATAAGAAAGGGATTGGCAGTAGCAGGAAACTGCCAGGGGATGGGGGATGGGATTGGCAGTTGAGGGAAACTGCCAGGGGAGAGAGGGGCACATCTTATCAACAAGGGTACCTGCATAATGAACATTTGTATACCTAACCTGAATTGCACCCCACATCTTTAAAAAAAAAACCCTAAATATCTCTTGACCCCATCCCCCGCCTTGCCATGGTCTGAATGTTTGTGTCACTCCACAATTCATGATATGTTATCACATGAAATCATAACCCCCAAGGTGACGATATTAGGAGGTAGGGCTTTTGGAAGGCGATTAAGTCATGAAGGCTTAGTGCCCTTAGGAAAGAGGTTCCAGAGAGCCAGTTCATCCCTTCCACTATGTGAGGACACAGAAAGAAGGCATTGCCTATGAACCAGAAAGTGAGCCCACACCACACACCAAATCTGCTGGCACCTTGATCTTTGACTTCCTATCCTCCAGAACTGTCAGAAATAAATTTCTGTTGTTTATGAGTTACCCAGTTTATGGTATTTTGATGTAGTTATAGCAGACTAAAACACCCTTCCAGCCGTATCCACCTTTTCTCTTTCCTCCCAGACATGGTTCAGACTCCTTCAGGTTTGCTGTTCTTGTGTTAAGGCTTTTCAAATACAGTTCCTCAAGTACAGTTCCTGGAGTATACGTCCTCTCCGTCTTCAGACCTATGAAACCAAAGAGATAAGTTATCTATCTCCATGCCTAATATACAACGGTAGGACAGGTGTAGTATAACCACAGTAGATATTCCTTTTTAAAAGGGGGAAATGAGAGATACAACACAGTCACTGGTTCATAGAAATTCTGAAATCCAACTGGGCAAATGCTAGAAGATCCTTGATTAGGTCTTAAAGCCTGGAAATGACTATTCATAGAACTTCATTCTGCCCTCTGAACTCTTGGTTTCACCCTCTGAATCATCTTCCTTTTTATTTAATTATTTAAATTTTTTTTTTGAGTTGGAGTCTCAACTCACTCTTGTCATCCAGGCTAGAGTGCAGCAGCATGCTCACGGCCACCACAGCCTCGACCTGCTGGGCTTAGGTGATCCTTCTGCCTCAGTCTTCCAAGTAGTTGGAACTACAGATGCATGCCACCATGCCTGGCTAGTTTTTTTTTTTTTTTTTTTTTTCTCACCATTTCTACAGCTACCACCAATTCCTAAGCCCTTAGGAAGTTCTGAGGTGCATACTGGGTTGTTTCTTGGCTTCCAATTGCTGGCTTAGAATTCAGCTGAGTTGTGTCTCTTAAGTCAGTTGTCATATATTCATCTGTGTTCTGGCTTCCATTAATTTATTACCGTTGTCTTCTCTCCCTTTGTTCTTGTAGCTCTATGGCAGATGTAAATGTATGTGTTCGGTTGGTCATCATTATCCAGAACAATGACTTCTTTTTAACTTAAATTCATTGTAATATTCATGTGTTTTCTGATGTATTTATTTCCTCCCATTGCTCCTGCTGTCCCTCTTTCTCCTCAATTTAGCCATATGCTTAAATGTTAAACCTCATTCATGATACCCACAT
>CAUYQG010006019.1:0-44185 GCA_963574415.1 Tarsius wallacei
AAAATATTGGGCTTATTTGTATCCTAGAAATGATGCATGCTTTACAGAAAAGACTGCCGATACTATATTCTTTTATTTCTTTCCGTCTTTCTTTCTTTCCGTCTTTCTCTTTCTTTCTTTCTTTATTTCTTTCTTTCTTTCTTTTTCTTCCTCCCTCCCTCCCTCCCTCCCTTCCTTCCTTCCTTCCTTCCTTCTTTCCCCCACTCTCTCTTTCACAATGTGACTTGATTCCTCCACTGAATAATGGTATCTGTATTTCTTCCCCTAGAATCTGGGTGGTGCTGTGACTATAGTGGAGTTGACATCGTTTGACTTTTGAAGCTACATCATAAAATGTTATGTAGCTTCTTCCTGGTTCTCTTGGGATGCTGACACTGGGAACCCAGCTACCAAGCCATGAGGAAGCCCAAGCAGCCTGTGAATATGAAGAGGCACCCATCCCACAGTCCTGGCTGAACATCAACTTGCCAACTGTGTGAGGGGCCATCTTCACAAATCTGGACCAACTGGATTCTCCGGTCCCATCAAGCTGCTCCAGCTGATGCTGCTTGTAGACCAGACTAGCTGTCTCCACATAACCCTTCCCAAATTGCAAGTTTGCAAGCAAAATTAATAACTGTTGCTTTAAGCATGAAGATTTAGAATGACTTGCTACTCAGCAATAGGTAATGGATAGACCAGGTAACTGTGAGTGTTGGCTAGGTATTTGAGTAATGAAAATAAGATGGGTAAGTGGTGTTGGGGCAAATTATGGATACCTCCCTATGAGGACATTGGATGTGTTCTACTAAGCAATGTTAATTATAACAGGTGTACCAGATGGAGGAGGTTAAATATGACATTAGAGGCAAGGATGATGTTTAAGAGGCCACTGCATTAATTTCAGCATGAGTTGGTGAAGTCCAGAATTAGGTCTATAATAGTAGAACAAGGAAGACGAGGCAGTTGTGGAGTTAAAGAATGCCAACTGAGCACATATTCTAACTAAAAACGAGCTATGAGCCGGGCTCAGTGGCTCAGCCTGTAATCCCACACCTTGGGAGGCAGAGGTGAGTGGACTGCCTGAGCCCGAGGGTTCGAGACCCGCCTGGGCAGGCGAACCTCATCTCTACAATAAATAAAAAAAAAATAGACCTGCCTGGGCAGGCGAACCTCATCTCTACAATAAATCAAAAAAAAATTAGCCGGGCGTGGTAGCGCGCGCCTGTAGTTCCAGCTACTCGGAAGGCTGAGGCGGAAGGATCGCCGGAGCCCAGCAGGTCGAGACTGCGGTGGCCGGGAGCGGCCACTGCACTCCAGTCTGGGTGACCGAGTGAGACCCCAACTCAAAAAAAATTAAAAAAATAAAAACGAGCTATGAGATTAACATGAATACTGCAGAGCCTTTGAGCTTGGCTTATTGTGGGAATCCTGGTGCTCTTGACAACAATGCAAAACTGGCATAGAAAAATTCTTCTATTACTAGCAGGCTGAGTCAAGTTCAAGTCAACTTGAATTTACAGAGAGTGTCTGTAATGACAGGCATCTGACACAGAGCAAATATAAGGCATCTATAGATGTTCAAAGGAGAAAATGTTTGTTGAGGTCAGAGTGTTGTCAGGGGCATGCAGGAATGTCAGTTACCCACAAGGCCTTGTCACGTGGGGTTTTTTGGTGAATTTACTATGGTCCAGGGTTTGGTTCCCAGTCTGGCAGGTTCAGAAACTTGTTCTTTCAGCATACTGAGACTGAGGGGGGAAAACGCATTAATCAAAAAGGCTGAAGTATTAAACCAGTGTTCTAGTTTAATCATTTATAACAAGAGATGTCACCTGCCTAGAATACGCCTCTCAGCAAGACCAGCACATTCCTTCTTTATAGGCAAACTGACATAGGAATCCAATCCATAATCGCAAATCTTATTGGGCATGAAATCAAAGGGAGAAGCAGCTAAAGTTACTCTCTAATGAGCTAGCTAAGAATGCCTGATGCAGATGTGTTCATGTTAAGATGGGCTTCCAGTGGGCATGGACTAGATGACATCCAACTACCCCAGACTTTCTCTCTCTCTCCTAGAATGTGCCCAGGTCTTTAGAGACAATCTTTCTCTGTACTTCATTGAAGAACCACCACCTATCCCTTTTAAAGGGACAAATTTCGCTTAGACAAATTGGTACATCAAAATGCCTAGGGTAAGTCTGCTTCTCTTTCCTAGCATCTCTCCATCTAGAACTGTTGTATATCAGTCTCATAATACCAATCAAACCAATCTAATTTTCAAATTCTTATCAGGTGATGTCCTGTGGTAGATCTGACCATATCCAAATAGAGCCATCTTAAAGCTATTTAGTTTAGAAAACAGAAGAGATTGGCCGGGCTTGGTGGCTCAGCCTGTAATCTCAGCACTTTGGGAGGCCGAGGCGGGTGGACTGCCTGAGCCCGTGGGTTCGACACCAGCCCGGGCAATTTGGCGAAACCTCGTTTCTACAATAAATCAAAAAATTAGCTGGGTATGGTAGTGCATGCCTGTAGTTCAGGCTACTTGGAAGGCTGAGGGTGGAAGGATTGCTGGATCCCAGTGGCTACACTGGGGTGGCTGTGAGAGTGCCACTGCACTCCAGCCTGAGCAACACAGGGGGACTCCAACTCAAAAGGAAAAAAGAAAAGGAAAAAAAGAAAAATGAAAACAGAAGAGATTTCTGTGAGAGATAGATTCCTAAGCCAAAGCAATGGAGGGGATGGTTGCAGGCTTGGAGAGGCTCTTCTAACGAAAACTGTCCAAAGGTGACTCGAGACTCTGGGAACATCGAAAGTGTGTAAAACATTATGTACAAGCTAACAAATACTAGGGCAATGGGGACAACATGGCGACAAAAGTCCGGGGGGTGAGGGAATTTCCATGAAAGAAAAGCCCCAGTGGCATAGATTATAGGTGCAGCCACAGGGAAGTCTGCCATTATAGTTGCTTTGTAGATTTATGCTTGTTTGTCCCTCATTAAGAGTTTGTTTATTTGGGGCAATGTCTCTGGACTTTGGGGATGCCAGGTGAACACTTGTTAGTCTCAAAAACCAGGTCTGTGTGCTTTTTCATGTGGTTCCTTATAAAAAGATATTATAATGAAGGTAACCTAGGCATCCAACAACAGATGAATGATTTAAAAATGTATTATATATACCCTATGGAGTACTTATTATTCAACGATTAAAAAAAAAATCATGAAATCCTGTCACTCTCGGCAACATGGATGGAACTGGAGGATGTTATGTTAAGTGAAATAAGTCAGGAACAGAAGGTTAAACCCTGGATGCTTTCACTCCTATGTAGAAGCTAAAAGAAGCTGATCTCATAAAAGAAAAAGTAGAACACAGGATATTAAAGCTGGAAAGTGTAGGGGCAAGGTAAGGACAGGGAAAGAGTAGTCAAAAGATACACAATTGGCCAGGTTTGGTGGCTCAGCCTGTAATCCCAGCACTTTGGGAGGCCGAGGCGAGTGAATTGCCTGAATCTGCGGGTTTGAGCCCAGCCCGGGCAACTTGGCGAAACCTCGTCTCTACAATAAATAAAAAAAATTAGCCAGCGTGGTAGCACGTGCCTGTAGTTCCGGCTACTTGGAAGGCTGAGGCGGACGGATCACTGGAGTCCAGTAGGTTGATGCTGGGGTGGCTGTGAGTGTGCCACTGCACTCCAGCCTGGGCAACAGAGTGAGACTCCAACTAAAAAAAACAAGCAATAAAAGACACAATTACAGCTAGCTGGGAGGAATACGTTCTAGCATTCTCTACTACAGTAGGATGACTATAATTAACAATAACACCTTCAAACAGCTAGAAGGAGGATATTGAATGTTCTCAAGAGAAAGAAATGATAAATGTTGGAGATGATGGATATGTTAATTATCCTGATCAGATCATTGTATATATGGAAACATCAATATGTACCCCATGAATATATACAATTATTTTGTAAATTTAAAAAAAGCTTTTCTTTGGCCCCTGCCCTGCCCCAGAAAAAAGCTTTTAACGTAACAGGTTAATATGCCAATTATAATTAGAGATAGATTTCAAAGCTACCCTGTGAAGTAAATTAAGCCCGTCCCTATAATTTAGGTGTTTTGCGTTTATCTCCACTTAATTTAATCTTGATGTTTCAATCTAGAGTTGATTTAAATGTTACTTCTTTCTGAATTCTTCCTAAATCTGTATTTTGAAGTGTACTGGGCTGGGATAAAAATTCAGAGCAAACTTTCTAATAAAGCTCTTCTCAATGGTTCTGTCTCAGTGTCTAGAAGTTTATCTCAGCCTCAGTTATATATTTCTTGTTCACCTTAACTGGGATGTTGAAACTGTATAAAAGATAGACTTTGCATTCTTTATATATTAGCATCCCACTGAGTATCACTGTAAGATACTATGTCTTTCCCCCTAATCAGAAATTTTCCTGACAATTTATTATGCTAAGAGGACTGAAACAGTTTCTTTTCTTCTCCTCCCCAGGTCTTCTTACCCAGTAATTACATGATTTGAGATGAGGATAGCAATCCTCTTAACCTATTTAATGACTTACTTCTGATGGAAAACTAGGTTTATACCAGAATAAGTAGGGGAAGCCAACCTTTTTGGAGCACTTACAAAAATTTCCATTTAAACACTAATTTAAGATACATTATTTTTAAACAAAATGACTAAGCACCTGGGACATCTATAATTTGAAGAAAAATCCCAGGTTTACCACAAAGTATGTGGCAATCTTTAAGAAGTAGTGTTAGTTAGTGGTAAGTAAAATGAGACTGAAAAGAGAATTTTTAAAGAAAATATTGATTTCAAAAAATGTGTTCTAGAATAGTCTGTCTAAATTGCCATTAGGTAACAATCTCTTGCCATTAAGTATTTTCAATTAATTAACTTAAAAAAGTAAGTGATTTTCCTCCAGAAAATAGGACTCTTAGTTGGAACATTTCTTTGGCTTATCATTAAGCATCTCTCCTTTTAGTCCTAAAATGGGCACCAGTGAAATCAGGAAGTATTTGAGTTTCACAGTGGACTGAAATATGACATAATTTTGTTTTTCTTTTTTAGACAGGGTTTCACTCTGACACCCATACTGAAGTACAGTGGTGTGATCATAGATCACTGCAATCTCAAACTCCTGGGCTCAAGCAACCCTTCTGCCTTAGCCTCCCAAGTAGCTGGAACTACAGGTGCACAATACTACACCTGGCTAATTTTTAAAAAATTGTTTTTAGAGACAGGGTCTCGCTGTGTGGCTCAGGCTGGTCTCGAACTCCTGGGCTCAGGTGATCTTCTTGCCTCAGCCTCCCAAAGTGCTAGGATCACAGGCATGAGCCACCACACCTGACAGAATTTCTTTGCTTTTCTTTTTAAGCCTAAAAAAGAAGAAAGAAAAAGACTTTTAGGTATGGACAATAAGTCTCTCAAGTTGGCTAATTTCTAGTACCTTCACAAATGTTTCATGGACTTAGTGTTTTCCAAAAGTTAAGCTATTCTATTGTGCCTACATGGCTTACAGATTCATGTAGTGATAAGATTTCCACACCCAGCCCCAAGATGGGGGTGTTTCCTGACGTACCATGGACACATCTTGTGTTCCCAGACTTCCAGTAAAGTTCTTCTTGGCTGCTTCTCCCTTAGTTCTCCAGCCCCAGAAGTTTATGACACTTCCCCTGCAGGCATTGGATCACTCTGGCTCTCTTCTTTCAGGGTATTTTTTTCTGCCCCCAGCAGACAATGCCTTAGAGAGGAAGCAGCCAAGCTCCTGGCAACTTGGGTTTTGTGGAGACAGACAGCAGACAGACAGCAAGACATGCCTCTGCTCCTTCCTGTCTGATTCCCAGCCTTTCTTCATCCCTCTCCCAAATCTGTCTTCTATCTGGGTTTCCTCAATGTGTTCTGTATCCTGATTCATCCTCCGCAGGTCTTCGAGAAAGCTCCACCTCATGCTGTCAGCATGCCTGTACAAGGGCTGTCTCTTCCACACAGAGGTTATTTTTGAATACAAAGCTAACCAATGGTCACCAGGACTGGCATTGGCCCAGCCGGTGGTTTGCTGTTTTTCTAGAGCAAAGCCAGGTGTAAGAGTAGGCTCTGAGACCCAGAGAAAGGAGGTTTGCTGTCATGTAGAAGTGCCTCTTATCTATGCCCCGTAGTTTTGCAGGCCCCAGGTGAGTACCCACTCACAAAAATGACTCTGGTCTCTGGGAAAGGCAGTGCTGTTCAAAGAGAAGAAGGTATCATTGATGGTTTCCATCAGCAGCTGTTTTAGAACTGGTGTGCCAGGTATGATTTATTGCATTTGGAATAAAATCTAAAGCCAAAGGTTATAACCTTTTCACTAACCATATAGATTCAGGTATAATGTGGGTCATCACCCATTGTTCTTGGGGAGAAGGCATGACTGGCTAGGCATTCTCAAAGACTCCAAAGCAACAGATGTGTGCCCTGCATGGAGCTTCAGCACCATCTGTCCCAAAAGCACAGGCCCTAGGTGTTAAAATTCACTGCACTGCTTTTGGGAATCTCATCCACATAGAGTGAGCACTGGGTGGACAGTCTCAGAAGTGGAACAGAGTAGACACGGAGGGAATCCCTCTTGTTCTACTGAGCAGATGTTCTTTTTGTTCAACAGCTGGAGATGTGAGTTGCTGCTTCACCACACAGCTCCTCAGGCCACAGGCTCCGTGAGAAGCACAGAGAGGCATGGCAATAATACTGCTCGAGAATTTATGGTAGGACCCAGAGTATGATTAGATTCTCCTATCACTCAAAGAACTAAGGACTATTATTCCGTTCTCCAGATGAGGGATATTCTTCTAGGGGAGAATGTCAAAGTACCCAAAGATTCCAAGTACCTATTGGTTTACAGTCCTCACAGGTTACCGTCAATTTAGAATAGGTTTTTGGTGTGAAAATTTTATGGTAGATTTTTTTTTCAAGATAACTCCTAACCTGTAATGAAGGATTTCTCACTTGAAGAATTTATCTCCTGAGTTATCAGTAAAGGAATTGTTTATACTTTAGAATTATCTGGAAGATTGGTTAAAAATACACGTGTCCAGGCTATATCATGGAAGATTCTGATTTAATTGGTTTGTGGTGGGTTCCCCAAGAAATTCAGATGTCTGGCCAGGATCTAGGCACTCCTTAGGTATATGGAATCACTTCCCCAAGTCAGAGGGGACACCACTTTATTCCTCTGTACTCTTCTTCCCATCACCTGTGGACCACACTTGTCATTTTGACCAAAAATCAGAACTAAGGTCAGGGGGTGCAGTCACTAAGGAGGCTCTGAGAAATTTGAAAAAATCAAGTGGACACCTTCCATCTGTCCTTGGACAGGACAAGTCGAGAGGCTGTGTGGGATAGGCGGGAGTCTGTGAAGTAAGGAAGACAGTTTAGAACAGGCAGGAAACAGGGGGGAAGGAAGACTTTGATTCAGCCGAGAGGTATTTCAGTGGGCATCCCCACTCCTTTTGTAATGTCTTGAGTAGCCTCATGCCTGATGAAATACAATTGTAAAATTATGTCAGTCTTTTCTACCAATATGTCTAGGAGGAGGGCAAAAAAAAAAAAAAATTCATTAGAACATGTTTTTAAAGGGGGGATATCATGTAAGTAGTCTCTTTGGGGCATGTGATATACACCTTCTGTATGAGGAGACAGGCATAGAGGGACCTGGTCACCTATTGAGGACTGCCCTTGCCAAAACTTTGGGGTACGTTGACCCAATTGCTTCAGGAAGGAACAGATAAATTTGCTTAAGAGTTGTGTTAGTTTCCTATTGCTACTGTAACAAATCACCAGAAACTTAGTACATTTTTAAGAGACCATTGTTCTGCCAACCACAGGAACCTCCTGGGAGAAAATGAATCAGGATGCCTAATATTTTGAGATTTAATGTTACCAGAGTCTCACTCATGGATTGGGAGGGTCCCAAATAGCTCCACTGCCAGGAAATCGTGGTGAAGTTCCCATAGGGCACTGCCCCATGGAGGAAGGGGTGTCTCTATGGGTTGCACCTTAGATAGGAACTGAGTAAGGGACCCACAGACCCAACGACTCTAGCACAGGGTCATGCTTTGGGAACAATGCCCTGGATTAAGAGCAGGAACAAAAACAACTAAGTCAAACTCAACTTGGGGAGTTCACTAGGGACCTGAAGCAGCAAGAGCATCACTGTAGTTTTTGGACCTGCATTTACCAGAGGGTAGACATGTTTGCCCCAGTGGCTCTATGGGGTGGTCACCGAATCTCTGGTGGTGGAAACTGGTCAATGAGGGAAGAAGGAAGGACTCAAAAGA
This sequence comes from Tarsius wallacei, assembly GCA_963574415.1. Taxonomy (NCBI): domain Eukaryota; kingdom Metazoa; phylum Chordata; class Mammalia; order Primates; family Tarsiidae; genus Tarsius; species Tarsius wallacei. The sequence continues at coordinate 8,295 of CAUYQG010006019.1, forward strand.
GTGAGACTTTCTGCTAATATGTGCAGATGGCATGTTCACAACTATGTGAAGAAATAAAAGACGTGGCCATTTTTGCATCTCAAGGTGATGATGCAGACATTGGTAGATCAGAAACTAGTGCTCTGAAAATCCATCTGACCAAGGCAAGCCCAGGGTGAGGGGGCTCAGGCTTTAGAGCTGGGCCTCTGCAAGGTTTAAGGTGTACATCAATCCCCTGGGAAACCTTGTGAAGCTGCAGGCTTTGATTCAGTGGGTCTGGAGTGGGGCCTGAGATTCTGCATGTCTAATTAGCTCCAAGGGAATACTGATACTGCTGACTCTGAACTGCACTTTGAGGACAAAGGGCTTGTAGCAGGGCCGGCTTTATGGGCCTGTGACCTGTGCAGTTATATGGGGCCAAAGGGTCCTGTCCTTGGTTTAATGCTCTGCTGTTGCCATTTTGAAATCCTTAATTTTTTTTTTAAACAAGGAAACCCACATTTTCATTTTGCATTAGGCCCTGCTAATTGTATCCAGTCCTTGTTTAGAGTCAGAGCAGGGCTCAACTCTTGGCTCCACCCCTCACAAACGCCAAGTGCTGGGGAAAAGTCCTGAGCTTCCACACATCTCGTTTCCTTTAATTATAAATAAGGCTAATGGTAGGTGCTGGGAGGGCTAGGTGGGAGGTGTAAGATCCGGGCTGGGAGGCTGCATGTGATGACAAGCCGCTGCTGATATTACCAGGGCAGATACTGCACCCATTACCAGCAATTGTTGAGCACTAATTTGTGCCAATACTACATTATTAGCGTTACTATTTTTTTCCTATTTAATTCTTAGTAATCATTTCCTGTTTAATCTCATGTAATTGGAATTAAAGCCTTGTGGTTATTCTCATTTTAAGATGATCAGGCGCCATTGGATACTTAAAGGAAGCGGGAAGTAACTGTTCAAAGAGAAACTATGTAACCCTGAGGCCAGCCATTTCTTTATAACAGTGTCCAACCACAATTCTTTCTAGATGTGAGTCTCAGCTCCTTAACAGGCTGACTGGCTATATCATCAAATGTCATGTTTTTCCTGCAATCTGCTGCCCATAGACTGAGCCCTCTATGGTCAGGTGACATAGAAGACACCAGAGTTTAGGTAAGAGGGTAGAGGTGAGAAACCTGAAACTCTAAGGTTAAAAAAAAAACAAGGTGTGTGTGAAAAGTTCGCTTTGTCTTATATGAAACAAGAATGAATACCAAATAAAGCATAGAAGAGCAAAGTTGTAAATGCCCAGAGGTATTGTCAACGATATCCTGAAGCCACACATTTGTTAATTCAATGTCTTGCTAAAATTATACCAGCTTCTTTCTTGGTTCTGGCTTTCCTGGGGCAATGTCCCTGTAGAAAAGCATCAGGTACCTATCCCTTATTAGTGCCTCCCTCCCTGTAGTGTATAGTGCAGCTTTAATGATGCTGTCATCTCAGCTGCTTTCAAAGGAAAAGCAAATCTGGAAGGTCAATGTAGTCATCCGGTGTTTTAGGACAGTTGTTCTCAGTCCTGGCTACATATTACAGTCACTGGGGGCACTTTAAAAACATACCAATGCCTGGACTACATTCCCAAAGATTTCATTTTATTTGTTGAGGAAGGTCCAGATATTAGCACCTTTTTAGAATCTCCCCCAGGTGAGTCTAAAGTGCAGCCAGATTTTATTTTATTTTATTTTATTTTTTATTTTTTATTTTTTTTGAGTTGGAGTCTCACTCTGTCACCCAGACTGGAGTGCAGTGGCTGCTCCCGGCCACTGCAGCCTCTACCTGCTGGGCTTTGGCGATCCTTCATCCTTCCGCCTCAGCCTTCCAAGTGGCTGGAACTACAGGCATGCGCTACCACGCCTGGCTAATTTTTTGATTTATTGTAGAGATGAGGTCTCGCCAAATTGCCCAGGCGGGTCTCAAACCCACGGGCTCAGGCAATCCACTCACCTCAGCCTCCCAAAGGCACAGGATTACAGGCTGAGCCACCGAGCCTGGCCACAGTCAGATTTTAAATTGACAAAAATTGTTTTAACCTGAGCTTACATATAAGCATCCAAGTCTGGTGACTGAGAGCACAAATGCTGGATTTCACAGTGCCCGGGGTTCAGATCCCTGGGCTGCCCCTTCCTGGCTATGTGACCTTGGCAATTTACTTAGCTTCTCTGTGCCACAGTTTCTTCATCTTATAAAATGGGAAAAAGAAGAGTTCCTTCTTCAAAGGATTACAGTGAGGATCAAATGAGGGTTGTTTTTTTTTTTTTTTTTAAATCTGTAAAGTACTTGAAACAATGTCTGGCATGTAGGAAGCACAATACAAGTTTTTGATAATTAAATATACTTTACACACAGTAAAACATAATATGTGATTTATAAGGAAGGTGTACTATTAATTTAAGGTATTTTGCTAATTACTTAGATTAAATGATTTTTAAAAATTTGTGAGGTTTAACTTTTTTTAATTCTAATTTTGATGACATTTTTCAGGCTAGTTTTTCTCCTTCCTCTGGCTTTCAGTTTGCCTGTGTTGGTAGAGTAAAATGGGGGGGGGGGGCAGGGCGGGAAGAGAGGTGTCAGATTTTCTTTGAACCTCCTAGCACAGACTTTATTGCTCAGAAGTCTGTCCAATTAGAGCTAATTAGCAAATGTATATTTTTCTTCTGCACAATAGTGTATAGAAAGCTTTCTCATCATTAGCAAGGCTTAAGTTCCAAAGCCTGTGATTCTTGCAGAGAATTCGGTCTGGTGGAAGTAGCAGTAAATGATGTTTGACTTGAAATCCAGTTCCTGCATCTAGATTGAGCTCTGGGAAAAGTCTATAAAGCAAAGGGATCATGTTAGTGACTTCAGAGTAGTGATTCTCAAAGTGTGGTCCCTGGACCAGCAGCATCAGCATCCCCTGAGAAGTTGTTAGAAATGCCTATTTTGAGCTCCACCCCAGACCTACTGAATCAGAGACTCTTGTAGCTGAGGCCTAAGTGTCTGTGTTGGACTTTGATGCCACCCAAATTGGAGAAACACACTCTAGAAATTTTTCTTAATTTTTAAAATAATTGTTTTGTTTTTCCAGTAAATTAAAATGAGAAACTTCCTACAGCAATTCTCACCAAATTCTTATCTCTAATCTTTAAAAATATATTTAAAACCAAAACAAAGCACAACTGTGACATAAGCCGTAACTATATAACTTGTTAAAAGTATCAGGAAATGATTTATTTGGTTGACATGATTTGAGAATGTCTAGCTAATTTGTTATTAATGCCTCTTTAAATTTTACCAAATGATCTTAACTATATATTTATAACATCACAGACATTTCCTTCCTATTGTGAGCTTCTATATTTTATTTACTTTTTATCCCCTTCTATCTGTTTTTATTATTTTTGAATGATTTATGCCTTATCAACCTAATGTTGATATGTTTTCATGGTATTGTTTCAATTATGTTCAGAGAAAGAGATTTGGAATAATCTATCTTAACTTTTACCAATATGGTTGACACTTCAAAATAATTAATAGCTAAAACAAACAAACAGTAGTGTGAGATATATTTGCTTGATATGCACTGTGCACTGACATATATTTTTGTGATTTTTTTGCCTGAAAATTATCTATTTTTCTTGCAAAATTAATATCAAATAAGTAGTTATAAAATGATAAGCATAACACAGTGTGTTTTCAAATATACTACTATTGTCCTTGCTAAGGTAAAACCAGTGTAAAATATTTTTTATAAAATGAAAAATCTCAGGGCAAATGTCTAGAAGTAATTTGTAGATTTATGATTCAAGTATTCACTGCAATGTTTGGTATCCTGTTTTAGTTTCTCCAGAAACAAACAAACAAAAAAACTAAAAGAAATATTTATTGTACTACTATCTTAATGAATTCTAAGGTTTAAATAAAGGTGACTCATGTTCTTAACCAAATATTAGTTAATATATCTTATACAAATAATATTCAAATTGACGTAAGTTAAATTTTTTTGAGTTTTGTGGCTTCTATCAATGGATTTATTTATAATTCCTCAATATATAATATATACATGGACCTAGGCATTTATTTTTATCTTATTTTTTATTACTTGAGATTCAAGGGGTACACATGCAGGATTGTTACATGGATATATTGCATAACGGTGAAGGTTGGGCTTCTAATATACCCATTGCCTAAATAGTGAACAATGTGCCCAATGGGTAATTTTTCAGCCCTCAGTCTCTTCCCCTTTCCATCCTCCCTCCTTTTGGAGCCCTCAGTGTCTATTATTTCTATCTTTATGGTGCCTAGACATTTAAATATGAAGGATACATTCCACACATCAAGAAACTGACCTCTTTAGGGTTCTGGGAAGAATTACATGTATTAAAGCTTAGCTTGATTATTTCCAAAGCATTTGTGAATTTTGACAAAAGTATGTGTTCCTCCATTGATATTACTCTGTGATGAATGATACCAGTTTATATTTGCATAATATTGTACAATTTTCAACACTCCTTCATGTAGGTGCACTGAAAAGTCCTGGGAGATAATCAGAGAGATATTACTATTGCTTTTTTCCATTTGAGGAAACTGAGATGAAAAGGCTGACTCCCTTCCTCAGAGCTGGGACTACAGTTGGGCACTTGGGACTCTGAGAAAGGGTTTTCTACTTCCCACGATTTTTATTACACCAAGACATTCCATCCAAATCTTCACGAAACATAGTGCTTCATGAAACGTAATTTCACAGGACAGACAGCAGTGATTCCATCGCACAAGTTTGTTCATTAATTGAGAGTCAATGGTGAGGAATAGCTGAGATAACTGCAAATCTAGTTTACTCAACAGCTGCTTCTGTGTAACCTACCCTACCCACATATGAACATTAAACAAACGCCTTTTTACTGATTAAAAAAAATGTTAAAGAAATGGGACACCCCCCCCCCCTTAGCCTGGTTAAAGGGCTCAGTTATGGTTTTAAGATGCTCAGAACATTTTCTGGCTTTTCTTAAGAGTTATGTGAGAGGAAAAAATGACTCTAGACAAGCAGAGGGATTGGCGATCAATCAGGGTGGGAATCAAAGTGGGCAATGGGGATTACCAGGAAAGTTCTCTCTTATGAACCTCGAGTCTATAGAAACCTGGTAGAACTAATTGATAAAGCACAGACTTAGAGTGGAGATTCATAATCAGTGAGTAGAGGCATTCGCATTCCCCAAATGCCCAACTGTTACCCTTTAGACATAAACAATGACATACCATGATTGAGACCCCAGGCTTGGAGTTGGACTGCCTGGCTGCAAAACTTGGCTGTAACACGAAAGATGCTGTGTGTCTTGCCCAGGTTACTCTCTCTGGATCTCTGAATCTTCAGATTTAATCCGGGAGCAAGAACCAGGGATGTGCTGAAGCCAGCCTTCGCCTGACCAAGAAAACCAACTGTGCACACCTTGTCCCAGCTCAGCATTCAGGGATGTCATGTTGGTAGCTTGAAACTGGCCATCGTGGGAGTATTTGCACTGTTGAAATTGGTAAAATCGACAGAGCAGAGTTTTTTTTCTCTTTACATATTTTGATAGAAATATATATGGAGAGCTCATTGTTAAACATTTAGTGGCACTGAGAATATTCCTTCATGATTGTTGACAGCATTAATTGAAATTAGTTACATCACCAACAGGCATAACAGCTGGGGTATGAGAGGAGTCCAGTTATTCTCTTTCGGTATAGACTTAGGGCCAGGCCCTCACTCCATTTCTGACTTTGGACAATTTTACTTTCCTCTCTTTACCTGGATTCACCTGTTCCAGAGGAAAATGAGATGACAATTTCCTGTCCTTCTTTGCTTTCTTCAGAATCCTTTTTTATCTCTCTAGATATCCTGAAACTTTTCTCTACAGTACTTTTTATTTGGCCTATTTGGACCTGACATCACAGCTTCTGGTTTTTAAACCAATAGTTCATATTAAGGCAAACCTCATCAAACACCGGGAACTCCTCCAAGGTTATTTACTGGAATTTGATCTCATTTAGATTTAAATGACTCTTGTTTCAAAGTAGATAAGATAAACTTGGAGTAGAAGAAGTGAGACTGTCTCCCTTTCCCTCCTAACTAGGTAAGAAAAATTCATAGACTACCCAGAAAATTCCAAGAAGCTAAATTATGAACTATAGTACCCTAAAGCATCCTGTCAAATTTACAAAAGTTAAAGAGGATTTCCTGTAATGTCAGAGCTGAAAGGGACCTAAGAGGTGATCTCATACAATCTTCTCCTTTAACAGAAGAGGAAAGGGATGCCTGATTCTTTAGGAAACCTGCTCAAGGGCATACATCTGGCTAGAGGCTCGAGCAGAAGGGAGACTTGGTCTCTTTCCACCACACCATGGTGTGCAGAATGCTAATCCATTTTCCAAACTCAAGAGTATCGACATCAAAGCAAATTCTATTTGACCTCAGGGGTTATCTTTTGTAAACATCTACTAATTGGTTTTCCCAACCTGAGACCTTTATGGTCTTTCCATCTAATTTCCCTTGTTCAGTGCATTTCTTCTTCTATAAAAATATCCATCTTTCTTCTCTGTCACTTAGATGCACTCTCATGGCACCTCCTTTCAGCTCCTCCCTCCACTGATCATATAAAGCTGTCAACTTCACCAGTGACAAGAGCCAGGCAGACTGTTCTTCTTTTGTCCCTCCCAAATAGGGAGATGTGTGAGTGTCCTGCCGACTGGCTCCCTCTGGAAGTTGATGAACTAGAGATGGGACTTAGGTGCTGAACCTGCTAGCCTCATGGAGCACCGGACTCACTCCTACCCACTGTGTTCATGTCTAAATCTGTGGTCCAGAAGGCAATTGGTGACAAGTTCTCAGTACCTTCCACTCTTTGTTGAAACAAGATGAGGCAGTGATTTTCCATTCTGAGATGATGTTATGTCAATGTAAAACTGTTTACCTTTCAAGAAGTCAACATTGGGCCAAAATGGCCTCCGTATTGATGTGAGTTGATTTCCCTACCTTTGGATGAGGACACACTAATTTTTTTTTTTAATAGAGCAATGTGGTGCTGTCTTGTGTGCAGGAATGATGCTTTATGAGAAGACAGAATGTTTGTGTGTAGATGTTTTTATTTCATAGGGAAGGGCTGAAAATAATACCTCTTTTTTGTCCCCTTCGAGTACTCAAATACTATTACAAATATACTTAAAGCCAACAGTTCTGCAACTTGAGCATATGTCAGACTCACATGAAGGGCTTAATAAAGCTAAGATTTGCTAGATCCCAACTCACAGGATTTCTGATTATCTGGTTTGGGTTGGGACCTAAGAGTCTAAATTTCTAAAAAATTCCAAGATGATGTTGATGCTGCTGGTCTGGGGACTACACTTTGAGAATCCCTGCTTTAAAACTTAGTGCCTGATTTTCCTCTTGGCATTGATGGAGCTTCCCGGGTGTTGAATCTCTACCCTCAGCTTCTTTTAGCAATGAGCTTACATGATAGAGCTAATCAGTCCATACTCAGGACATACAGCACAGCTGCACCTAATTTCTGAGCAGGCAGTGTACTTCTTAATATGGATAAGGGCTGTGGCTGTGAGTGAATTTTAGAGAGCAATTCACAGCCCATCCTTGGTATGAGAACTGCCAGTATAATCTGTTAGAGTCAGATTCATAGGTTAAAGAAGTGCTTTCATCTGTGAAGATTTCATGGCAAGAGTAATGTATGTTTACTGCACATCATTTAGTTTCTACTTAAAGGAGTGTCCCTCAAGGAGGAGAAGCTGGCTCTGAATTTGCCAGGAAATCTGTGCTACTTAAATATGTAGCATGGAAGAACAGAAATTAGTGCTACTTAAATTATGGGTAACATTATAGTGGAAAGTTTGTGGTTTTCAGAATCAAGAGACTAGAGTTTATGTATTAGTTCCACCACTTACCAGCCATGTAACTCAAAGGAGTCACTTTATCTCTTTAAGTCTTATTGTGTAAGAAGTTTCCACTCATCATCAATCAACAAGGTTGATGGGAAGGTTAGCAATTATGTATATGTAAAGTTCCCATTGAAGGGGTGGATCTGATATGAACCTCTGGAGACCTATCATGCAAGCTTTAATCATGAGCAGGAAAGCAAGTGGTAGTAAGTGTGCAGCCTCACGTGAGTCTCATCCTTTCTGCTCCAGTTGGGCCTTTTTAGTCCTGCTAAGCCACCACACAACATGCAGTTTGCACAAGTGGATTGTGAGAAAGACCCCATATCACATAGCCTAAGACACCTTTGCAGTCCAACTACAAGCGCGTGCACACACACACACACACACACACACACACACACACATACACACTCCAAAACAAAGCACTGTTAATTTCTACAACTTCCCCATGATTCTTTCTTCAATAACTCAATATTTGTTAACAATAATCTTTTACCTTTTCCTGACAAATGGGTCAGACTCACTTTATTAACAAAACTTTTCATTGTATCTCAGGCAACTCAATTCTTGTAAACTTCATTTTTTCACTGGTAAATTGTAAGCATTTAATCAATAGTAATTTTAATCTGTATTATCATGAGAATATAAAACAAAACAGAATATGGCAGTCATCCTCCTTGCCCCTTCTCTAGGGGGCTTCTCTGAAAGAGTTCATACATAGTACATGAATTTTACCTTTTCAAACTGGTGGGAAGGATGGGAGCCTAGCAATAACACAACTCATAAGTACTATCTGAAAATGTTGTGGTACTAAACCCACTGAAAGAATAAATGTCAGAGTTTCCAAAACTGGAGGACATAGCAGAGAATGATTCACTGCAGAAAATATTATGATTGGAGAACATAGAGTACATACAGGATTCCCTTAAATTATGTCTGCTACCATGAAGAGGAAGGGGAAAAGGGAGTAAAAGAGAAAATGTCCAAACACTACCTTCATAACACTAAAAAGCTTTCCAATTGCTAATAAGTTTGGTCAATTAAAGAGAAAAAAAAAAAAGACACATCTGAGATATAGAGCTTCACTGAAAGCCAGGGAGAGATCCTACTAACATGGAACATTATCCCTTGGGCACAAATAAAATCTGAAAAAGTTGTCTGATGGTGCATAATTACCTGACAATTTGCAAATTAATGCAACTGTGAGCATTTATTATATTACATAATATCTGTGAGTCAAGAATTTAAAACAGCTTAGCTGAGTGGTTTTGATTCATGATCTATCTTAAAGCACAAACTGTTGACCAGAATTATAGGAAGCCTTGATTAGGACTGGAAGATTCTATTCCTAGATTACTATCTTATACAGCTATAGGCAGGAAGACTTAGGTCCTTGTTTTTTGTCAGCAGAAGGTCTTAATTTCTTGCCAAGTGCCTCTCTCCATAGGACTGCTTGTTGTTCTCTCATGACCAATCTGAATTCCCCCAGAGCAAGTAATCCAAGGCAACAAAACAGAAGATATACAATATTTTGCTGCAAAAGTCATAACGTCTTTTCTCTTTCCTGCAATGTTCTATTTGTTACACATATAAATCCTATTTAACTATTCAGCACTATACAGAGACGTGACTACCAGGAGGTGGGGATAATTGAGAACCATTTTTGTACTGACAGTCACTGGATAATTGCTTAAGAGAAAACAGAGCAAAGATTAACATTAACCAATTTATTATAATAGCTTACTCTCTGGCTTACTTTAGGCCTTCACAAATAATGGTCCACAAATAACTACATCTATACAGCAAACTATAAGGTTTAAAAAAGTCTCAAAAAACCTAGCATAATAATTACAAAGAAAAGCACAACTTGTCACATTAGAGTCAAACTGTTGAACACTAAAGATAAGAAGAAAATCTTGTAGGCAACTGTTGTGGGGTAGAATTATATAAAAAAGAATGAAAATGAAAATTACGGTAAACTTCTTATCAAAAAGTATGGAGACAAAATGACAATGCAGCAACATCCTTACTGAAAGAAGAAAATGTCAACCCCAAATTCTATAGTCAGCAGAAATAACATTCAAAATTGAAGGTGAAATAAGGACTTTTTTCAGACAATCAAAAGTTAAAAGAACTTATTATAATACAAGAAATGACAAAGACAGTTCTTCAGGAAAAGGAAAGTATGATAGAAGGAAATTTGAATCTAATGTAAGGAAATGAAAGTGTTGGTAATAGTAAAAATGAAAGTAACTATAAGAAACATTTATTCTTATTTTAATCACTTTAAGAGATAACTGTATATAACAAAAATAATAACCAAATGTAGTTTCTGACTACAACTTAACAAAAATTAAAATAAAAAATAAAAAGATAAGCAACTTTAATGTTTGGAGACATACAGATACACTTACAAATTATTCAGAAGTCAAAGAAGAAGTCTTGAAAATAATAAAACTAGAGAATATATTTAGCTCTGAATAGTAATGATAGCACTACATAGTTATGCTGAAGGAATACAGCCAAACTAGTAGTTTGCAGGGAAATAACAGCTTATAATACATTGAAGATATTACTGAAAATTGATGAAGTATATAACTTAAGCCCCCAAAGTAAAATAAAACAAGCAAAGACTAAATCTTCAAATTTAGGGAAATAAGATAATAAACAGAATAAACTAATGAAATACAAATAGAAAACAGACAAAAAACAATGAATAGTATCAATTAAAACAAAAGATAAGGTAAACAAAAAAATTAATACACTTCCAGGAAAATTGTTTTGAAAAGATGAATGCATTATCATTGCTTTGCAATATACACTGAAGGCAGAACGAGTGCCTACTTTGTTCCTCTTCCTCCAATGGCTGTAGCTATTAGGGGTCTTTTGTGATTCCATATACATTTTAGAATTTTTTTCTATTTCTGTAAAAACAGTTTTGGAAATTTTAATTTAGATTTCATTGTGTCTGTAGCATTGAATCTGCAGATGGGTTTGGTTAAAGTGTACATTTTAGCAATATTAATTCTTCCAATCCATGAACACAGAGTATCTTTCCATTTATTTGTATCTGATTTAATTTCTTGAGTATTTTATAGTTTTTGGTGAACAAATCTTTCACCTCCTTGGCTAGGTTTATTTCTAATATCTTTTCTTGCTATTTGCAAATTGTACTATTTTTAAAATTTTATTTTCAGGTAGTTCATTGCTGGTGTATGTAAATGCAACTAATCTTTGTAAGCTGACTTTGTATCCTGTAGATTTACTGAATTTGTTTTAATAGCATTTTTTGTGGAGTCTTTAGGTTTTTTCATACAAGATTATATCATCTGAAATGTGACATAATTCATTCAGCTTTTATAATGAAAATATATATGAAAATAAAATGTCACATTCTTTTTCTGCATCTATTAAGACAATTATGCTTTTTGTTCTTCATTTTGTTAATGTGACATATCACTTTGATTGATTTGTGAATATTGAACCATCCTTGCATCTTAAAAACAAATCCCAATACGATCTAGCATATAAACTGACATATAAACCAATGTACCAGAATAGAGAGCCAAGAAATAAACCCATGCATATATAGTTGAATGATTTTCAACAAGGGTACCAAGAATATACAATAGGGAAATGATAGTCCATTCAACAAATGATTTTAGGAAAACTAGATGTCTACATCCAAAACAATTACTACACACAAAAATTAGCTCAAAATGGATAACAACTTGAATTTAAAATCTGAAACCATACAAATCCTGGAAGAAAACATAGAGGAAATTATTTTTGACAATGGTCTCATCAATAACTTTTTGGATATGACAACAAAAGCATAGATAACAAAAGCAAAAATAGTTGTTAGACTACAGTAAATTAAAAAACTTATACTTGGCAACTAAAACAATAAAAAAAGTGAAATGGCAGTCTATGGAATGGGAGAATACACTTGCAAACCATATATATAGTAAGGGGCAAATTTCCAAAATATATAAGGAACTTCTAAAAGTCAACAACAACAACAACAAAAATTCCATTTTAAAGGGGGCAAAAAACATGAATAAACATTTCTCTAAAGAAGACAACAGATGGTGGTTACCAGATCATGAGGAGAGGGGATATTAGGAGTTGTTCAATGGGTATAAAGTTACTGTTATACAAGATAAGTCTCAGAGATCTGCTATACAACATAATGTCTGTAGTTAAATTGTTATTGTTGTTCAATAAAGTGTTGTGTACTTAAACATTTGTTAAGAAGGTAGATCTCATGTACAGTGTTCCTACCATACCCACAAAAAAAATTCAGAAGGGACACAATGACACTTTTGGGGGTAATGGATATGTATTTTTTTTACACCCCCCAATGGATATGTATTTTAACTGGATTGTGGTGATAGTAATACAAGTGTATACATATGTCCAAATTCACCAAATTGTATTCCTTAATTATGTGTATTTTTTATATATCAAACTCAATACATATTATGTCAATAAGTGGGAAAATAACTTTAAAAAGCAGAAATGTACAATATTAACTATGATATTGGCAAAGTTTTTAAAAATCACAAAATAACATAAGCAATTATAGGTCATTGCATTTAAATAGAGTAAATAAACAATTAGCTTGAACAAAAAATGTATCTTTCATAAGTAATTCATGAAGACATAAAAATCACAAGTAGACCTATCACCATTAAAAAAATTGATTACGTAGTCAAAGACATACCCCCAAAATAAACATCAAATCTAAATACTCTATTGGGTATGATTCATCCAATTTTAATGAAACATATTATTCTAATTTTATGTAAAATTTTCCATAGAATAAAGAGGAAAAAATAAAAACATTGTAGTGTTAAGAGCAAAACCAGGAAAAGAGGAAACTACAGACTACTTTCTCTTTCAATTTAGATGAAAAATTTTGAAGTAAAATTAACTAATTTCATCAATTTATTTAAAAAATGTGTAAAACCTACACAAATTATCCCAAGAGAGCAAACATTATTTAATATCTTATTAACAATCTATTAGTATATCTCAACTTATTAATAAAGTAAATGAGAAAAAAACATAATTATCTGAATAGATTAATTAAAAGCATTTATAACATTAAACATAAATAATAATAACAATAATGTACACTTCACAACTAGAAATATTTGACTATGCTTAACTTGATAAGAATGTTTATGAAAATTGCTCAGCAAACCATTTTGTTTAAAAATGTTCACTATTAACAGTTCTATTCTATTGGACAGGAAAACTTAGGCAAAGCATTAAAAAAAGGTAAAGAAGTATAAATGAAAAGAATGAAAAGGTTGGAACAAAATTGTGATCATTTATAGACAACATAACTATTTACATTGATATCCAAAATATTCTATAATTAATCTATTATATTATGAAAAATTCATCATGTTTTTTACAACCAAAGCCAGCATTTAAAATAAGAAGAAGAAAAAGAGGAAGGAGGAAGAGGAAAAGAAAGAGGAAGAGAAGGAGAAGGGAGAGAAAGAGAATAATGAAAAGGAAAAGAAAGCAGAGGAGAGGAAAACTGCATGCTTGTATGTCTGCAAATAAAAACATTAAACATATAATAGAAAAAAAGACAAGGCTTCCTTCCTAAAAATACTAACTACAGACTATGGGTAAATCTAATAAGAGTATAAAAACTTCATGGTGAAATTTTAAAAATTAAATAGCAAAACCAAAAATAAATAAATACATAAAATAACAATATAAAACATAAATTAAATAATAATAAGTAGGTGAAAAAATACTATGTTCAGGATGAACCTGGCCAAATTTTGATGGCATGAATTTTCTTCCAAGTCATTCATAAATTTAAACCAAAACTGCCATGTGCTTTATGAATATTAACAATGGACAAACAAACATGAAAAGACACTCATCTTCACTGGAATCAGGAAAATGAAGATTAAAATAACATACTATTTCATGTTTTAATTGTGCAAATTTAGATGAGCTGATAAAACAAAGGGCAGGGAAAAAGAACAATATTCTATATTGCTGCTTGGAGTGTAAATTGGTGCAAGCAGTTTGGATGATACAAATGTCAAAAGTCTGCATGTCCTAAAATTCAGCAATTTTGCTTATAGTTATCTATTCTGCAGAGCCTGTAATATACATGAGCAAGAAAAATGTGAAAAGGTGCCCATAGCACCATTTTGTCTTCACAAAAGCATAGAGAAGGAGGAGAGAGAAGGAGGAAAAGGAGGAGAAGGAGGAGGAGGAGGAAGAGAAAGAATGACAGGAAGAAGAGGAAGAGGGATAACAGGAAGACGAGAAAGAAGAGAAAGAAAAATAGGAAGTGGAGATGGGTGGGAGGAAGAAAAAGAAGGAAAAAAAGGAGGAGGAGGAGAAGAAAGAGGAGAAAGAGAAGACATCTTCAGTAGAAACACAGACAAACTTCCTCCCAGACATTGAAATATGATGTAGCGATTAAACTAGACCCACAGAAACATGGATATATGCGAAATGTTTTGTGAGTAACAATTAAAAAATAATATATATAATGCCACTTCCATAAAAGTAATACTATAAAGCAATAGATTATATCATTTCTAAATTTTTTACATATAATAGAAGTAAAAAGACATGCAAGAAACAATGCACACCAACTTTAGAATAATGGTAATCTGGAGAATGAAGAGAGATGAAAAGAATTCAAGGCTTTATGTTTATCTTTAATGTGTTAGTTACGTTTTAAAAAGATCTGAGGAAAAACGGCAAATTGTTTATATTCTCTAAATTCTTATGATCCATCTCTAGGTGTTATATTCTTTCCTATACATCTATAAGTATGTGTTTGAAATAACTTATTATTGTGGCAGGCTAAATAATGACCCTCTGAAGATTAGGCCTATGTTCTAATTCCTGGAGCCTATGAATATATTAATTTACATTGTAAAGGGACTTTGCAGATGTAATTAAATTAAGAATCTTGAGATGAGGAGTTTATCCTGGATTACCTGAGTGGGCTCAGTGTAATTACGGGGGTCACAAGTCAAGGAGTGCGGGCAGCCTCTATCTAGAGGCTGGAAAATGCAAGGAAATGGATTTCTTCTAGAGCCTCCAGAAGGAACAGAGGCCTAATAACTCATTTATACTCCTGAACTCCAGAACTGTTAGAAAATAAATTTGTGTTGTTTTAAGCCACTAAATGTGCGGTCATTTATTACAGCAGCAACAGGAAACTAATATAATCATTAAAATTGTTTACAAGGTCTGACAAGTTCGCAAACTTGCCACCATACACTTACATTGGCAACACCGTACAAACAACTTGTTATGGTTTCATACCCTTGGTATATCAGTGTCTCACAGTTGTGTTTGTGTTGACATGTGGTGGTGTCTTGCTGACTGGCGTTCATTATTGTTGTTGCATGTTTTTGTGAGTCTTTGCAAGAATTTTGGAGCTTGAATTAGAGCAACAAACAAACGTTAAGTTTCTTGCTAGCCTGGCTCGGTGGCTCAGCCTGTAATCCCAGCACTTTGGGAGGCTGAGGTGAGTGGATTGCCTGAGCCCGTGGGTTCAAGACCTGCCTGGGAAACTTGGTGAAACTTCATCTCTACAATAAAATCAAAAATTAGCCGGGTGTGGTAGTGCCCAACTGTACTTCCAGCTACCTGGAAGGTTGAGGCGGAAGAATCGCCAGAGCCCAGCAAGTCGAGGCTGCGGTGGCTGGGAGCGTGCCACTGCACTCCAGTCTGGGTGACAGAGTGAGACTCCAACTCAAAAAAAAAGAAAAAAATTTCTTGCTAAATTTGGCAAGAGTGGAAGTGAAATCAGGGACATATTAGTCCAAGTTTATGGGGATAATGCCATGCTGTGAAAAGCATAGCAGACCAAATAAACACAGATAGAGAAAGAAAATCTTAACTGAAAATCTTGGTATGAGAATGGTGTGTGCAAAAATGGTCCTAAAGGAGCTCTTGTATCACAACAATGCATCAGCTCACACAGCACTGTCTGTGGGGGAGTCTTTAGCCAGTAAACAAATAACTGCATTGCAACACCCTTCCTAGTCACCTGATCTGACCCCCAATGACTTTTTTCTTTACCCGAATATAAAGGAAATATTGAAAGGAAGACATTTTGATGACATTCAGGACATTAAGGGTAATATGATGAGAGCTGTGATGATCATTCTAGAAGAAGTGTTCCAAAATTGCTTTGATTGTTGGACTAGGCACTGGCATCAATGTATAGCTTCCCAAGAGGAATACTTCAAAGGTGACCATAGTGATATTCAGCAATGAGGCATGTAGCACTTTTTCTAGGATGAGTTTGCAAACTAAGTTGTTAGACTTCATATATCAGTGGCTAAAAAATGAACAGTTTCTGAAAATGTTGAAGAATATGTTAACCATTAAAAAAATAAAATAAAATAAATCTGAGTCATTATCTCATTCCTTAAACCCAAATAAACTCCAGATGTACTGAAATTTAAAGGTAATTTAAAATAAAACTTATAGACATGGAAGAAAAAAGGAGACATTAACCAAAAATCTTGATGAAATAAAGGAGATTTTTTTTTTAAAGCCAAAGTGATGTCCATTGACCATAAAGGAAAATATTAATAAAATTAATATACAATAAGTAATGTTTGAGTGAAAATGTTACTATAGACAAAGTCATATGACAATAAACTCCTGCAATAATTTTTGCAATGAATACCATGAGTAAAGAATGAATTTCTCAAATATATAAATAATTCTTATAAAACAATTACAAATTATCAACTGTTTAATAGAAAAATACAGAGTATATAAACAGGAAATTCACAAAGACATAGCTGTTAAACAGATGAAAAGATAATCCATATCATTCTTAAGTAGGCATAATTTTAAAAATCACAGTTTTAAAAATGAAAACTTATTTTGTACCTAAGATGTTGGGAAATATTTATAAAGTTTCCTAATACATAGTATATGATCTGGTGTTTAAAAAAAGATCACTGTCTTACAAGGCTGGTAATTTGTAACCAATTTGGCGACATACATAAATTTGAAATGAGCACACTTGCTGACTCAGCAATTCTACATCTTATAATTTAGCCTGCACATACTAGGGTGTTCAAGGCCATATTGCTTGTCTTAGCAAAGTGTGGGAGACACCCTGTGGATTCATTATTAGGGCACTGGGCAAATAAATTATGTTATACCTATATGTGACCATGTAAAAAAGGAGGTTGATATCTATAAACTGGTATTTTTAAAAATCATCTAATATTAAAGCAAAACAATAGGGCTATATTACAGTATATACTACATACTCCTATTTACATAAACATGGATAATAATTTGGATAACGTTGTTAAAAGCAATAACATATATTTATATAGTAAATGCAAAATAATGCTTGTGAGTGTGACAGTCAGTGGATAACATATATTTGTTCTACTGACTAAAATAGAATTTCTGGACAGTAAGCTGGTGACAGTAGTAGTTACTTCTGGGGAAAGAGACCAAAGAAATCTATAAGCAAGACAGACTTGTTTCCCTTTGTATATACTCTGTGCTCTGATGTTTTTCTCTAAATGCAATATAAATTTTTATTTAAAAGTGACTGATCAAAAGAGATCCAAGATGGCTATTATGGAACAGCAGACTGGTAGAGAGTAGAGATCCAGCCACCAATAGACTCAGGCACCCTGAACAGTTTTGGATGGGTGAAGCACTCGGCATCCAGCAGAGGTCTCTTTGAACCACACAGAGAACAGAAAGCAGAGATCAGTGACGGCAAATGATAGAATCTGGGTGCCCCATTCTCCACCATGGGCCAGCCTTCACAGCTACCAAATCCCTGACCTGTGTGTTAGAGGAGGTGAATAATCCTGACATTCTCTAGGTCAGTTCCCTCATCCCTAGCCACATATGGGTCATTTGTCTCATGTGGGAGGAGCCCTAGTAAGGGCACAGAGGCAGGTGACTAAAGCCAAAGTGGAACAAGGAACAACCTGTACTCAGATGGCTCCAGAGTGCACACCTTCTACTAGCAGAACCTTGTGGCCAGCTCCCAGGCCAAGAAAGCTTGCCTATAGATTACACTCAGCTGGCAACAGCTGCCAACATCTGACAACTAATGTCCCCTTCCCCCACAAATCAGAAAGGACCTCTTGCTGGCACCATGTGTCCACAAAGAGGATACCCCTGTGGCAGAGAGTGCACTCTCTTTCAAGTGCTGAACACAGATTTGAATGGGGAAGGAGCAAAATGAAGGACACCTGAGTCTTTCCCAGCAGGAAGATTTCTGGACTGCAAACTGCAAACAACAATCAGGGGGCCCCTCTCCCCACTCTTTCCCTGCAGAGTAATTGCAACGGGGGCTGAAAATCAGCCCCACCAGCTAAAAATGGGGGAAAACTCTAAGCAGAAAGCCCTTTTCAGCATGGAGCAGAAGTGATAACCTTTCCCTTTATCACTGAGTGATTTATATGGGATAGAAAAAGCCCTAGAACAGAAATACATTAACTAGCTTCAAAACAACAAAACCACCAGGTGCAGTGGCTCAAGCCTGTAATCCCAGCACTTTGAGAGGTCAAGGTGAGAGGATTACCTGACCCCAGGGGGTTGAGACCAGCTGGGCAACTTGTTGAGATCACCTCTCTACAATAAACAAACAAACAAACAAACAAATAAGCTGGGTATGGTGGCACATGCCTGTAGTTCTAGCTACTTGAAAGGCTGAGGCAGAAAGATCACCTGAGCCCAGCAGGTTGAGGCTGTGGTGGCCATAAATGTGCCACTGCACTCCAGCCTGGGTGACAGAGTGAGACTCCAACTAAAAAAAATTAAAGAAGAAAAATGAAGAGGGAAGAGTTGCTTTCCACAAACGAGGAAGAATCAGCAAAGGAACACAGGATATCCTAAGAGTCTTAAAGTGACAGTTCTCACAAAAAGCAGCTATCAGTGTACAAAAAATGGAAACCCCTCAGAGAGACCTTCCCTGGCTGACAGTCACAGAACTCAGAGGTTGAATTGCTAAAATCAACAAAGAGAACAATAAAAAACTAGAAGCAAAACTCACTGAAATTGTACAGGAAGTAAAAGTGCAGATGGCCAATTTCAGAAAGGCCCATTCTAAAATACTGGAATTGAAGAATTTCATACAAGAATTTAAAAACACAATAGCAAGCATAGGGAGCAGGATAAATCAGGCAGAGGAAAGAATCTCAGAGTTTGAAGACCAAAATATAAAACTAGCCCAGTATGTTAAAAACATAGATAAAAAGGGTCAAACAGAAGGAACAAAGCTTCCAAGACTTGTGGCACTATGTCAAGAAGCCAAATATATACCTGATTTGTATCTCTGAAGCTGAAGGGGAAACTGAGAACATCATGGAACAAATATTTCATGAGGTCATCCAAGAAAACTTCCCACATCTCACTAGAGCTCATTCAAGCACAAAAGATTCAAGCACAAAAGATTCAGAGAACCCCCACAAGGTATCACATGAAAAGACTATCCCCCTGTAATCCCAGCACTTTGGGAGGCCGAGGTGAATGGATTACCTGAGCCCATGGGTTCGAGACCCACCTGGGCAACTTGGTGAGACCTCATCTTTACAATAAATAAAAAATTAGCCAGGCATGGTAGCATGCACCTGTAGTTCTAGCTACTTGGAAGGCTGAGGCAGAAGGATCACCGGAGACCAGCAGGTCGAGGCTGCGGTGGCCGGGAGCATGCCACTGCACTCCAGTCTGGGTGACGGAGTGAGACTCCAACTCAAAAAAAAAAAAAAGAAAAGACTATCCCCGAGACCCATAGTGATCAACCTCCACAAAGTAGGCATGAAAGAAAAACATCCTAAAGGCAGCAAGAAAGAAAGAAAGATCAGATCACATACTGGGGAAGAACCATCAGAATTGCTTCAGACTTATCTGTAGAAACACTACAGGACAGAAGGGATTGAAGTCCCATTTTTAATGTTCTCAAAGATAAGCAATTCCAGCCCAAAATTTCCTACCCAGCCAAGCTATACTTCATCAGTAACAGAGAATTAAAATCCTTCTCAGACATCCAATCTGTAAGAGAAATATGCTGCTTCCAGTTCAGCCCTTCAGGAGATGCTTAAGACGGTGTAAACATAGAAACAACAAAAGAATGGTCATTCCCTGCACAAAAGTACAGGCAAGCAGAGAGTTAACAGAGCATACAGATCATTCACAAAAATGAAATTACACACATCTATAAATCAAAAGTAAAAAAGAAACAAAGCAACCCCAAGACCCCTATGACAGACATAACACATTTCAATAATTAATTTGAATATGAATGGACTGAATGCACCACTGAAGAGTCATAGTGTGGCAAACTGGGTCAAGACACATGATTTAACATTCTGCTGCCTCAAGGAAACATATCCACTGCAAAGGACACTTATAGACTCAAAGTTAAAGTCTGGGCAAAGATGTTTCAGGCAAATGAAATCAGAAAAGAGCAGGCGTAGCTATTCTGATATCAGACTAAGCAGATTTCAAACCATCTAAAGTTGAAAAAGGACATGGAAGAACACTACATAATGATAAAAGGCTCAATTTACCAGCAGAAATATCCATCTTACACATAAAATGCACCCAACAGAGGGTCACCAGAGTTTATAAAATAGCTACTAAGTAAACTAAGCGAGGACATTGACACTCATACAATCATATTTGGAGACCTCAATACCCCACTGACAGCCCTAGACAGATCATCAAGGAAACCCCCCCAAAACAAAAAAAACAAGGAGATCCAGAACCTTAACTCGACACTTGATCAAATGGATTTAATAGACATCTATAGAAAACTCCACCCAACAACTACAAAGTATATATTCTACTCATCAGTACAAGGAACATACTCCAAGAGTCTCAAACATAAATCAAGTGTGAACACATTTCAAATGGTCAAAATAATACCACACATTTTCTCAATCACAGTGAAATAAAATAAATGTTGCCACCAACAAGATTCTCCCCAAAACACACAAAGACATGGACACTGAACAACATGCTGCTGAATGACTTCTGGGTCAACACAGAAATCAATACAGAAATAAAAAGCTTTCTGGAAACAAATGAAAACAAAGACACATCTAATGAGAATCTCTAGGATACCATAAAAGCAGTGTTGAAAGCAAAATTCATAGCATTACATGCACACATCAAGAAGATAAAAGATTACAAATACACAGCCTAGTGTCATACCTAAGAGGCCTGGAAAGGCAAGATAATATAAATCCCAATTTTAGTAGAAAAATCCAGTTTATTAAGGAAAAGTCACAATTGCAGGATATAGAAGACAAGACTATCATAGAAAGTATCAACAAAGCAAAAAGCTGTTTTTTTGAAAGGATAAATAAGATTGATAGACCACTGGACAGATTGACTGAGAAAAGGAAAGAGAAAGTCCAAAAAAACGCAATTAGAAATGAAAAAGGTGATGTCACAACAGACCCTGAAAAAATTTGAAAGGCTATCAGAGATTACTATGAAGGTCTGCATTGAATAAACTAGAACATCTAGAGAAAATGGAGAATTTCTGGCATCACACAACCACCAAGGCTGAAACAAGAAGAAATTGAAACTCTAAATAGACCAGGAACAATCCAGGAAGTTGACTCAGTCATAAGAAAACACCCTGTTAAAAAAAGTCCTTGACCAGATGACTTCCCAGCTGAATTCTATAAGACAAACAAGGAGGAGCTGATATAAATCTTATTTAAAATAATCTAGGCAATCAAGAAAAATGGAACTCTCTCTAACTCATTTTATGGAGATAACATCATACTAGTTCCCAAACCTGGCAAAAACTCAACAAAGAAAGAGAATTACAGGCCAATCTCCTTGATAAACATAGACCCTAAAATTCTCAACAAGATTCTAGCAAATTGGATCCAGCGACACGTCTCAAGGATCATTCACCATGACCAGGTTGCTGGTAATTCCCAGGATGCAGGGCTGGTTTAATGTTCACAAGACCATAAACATAATTTAGCACATTAACAGATGTAAAACTAAGAAGCACATGATTATCTCATTAGATGCAGAAAAAACATGAGAAAAAATGTCAGCATCCCTTCTTGATAAAAACTCTTGAACACTTAGGTGTAGAAGGAACATTCCTCAAAACACTAAGAGCTATCTACAATAAACCCACAGCCAACATTTTGCCAAATGGGAAAAATTGGAAGCATTCTCCCTAATAAATGGAACAAGACAGGGATGCCTACTCTCACCCCTCCAATTCAACATAGTATTAGAAGTCCTAGCTAGAGGAATCAAGCAAGAGAAAGAAATCAGGAGTATCCAAATAGTAAAAGAGAAAGTTATGTCTCTTTGTAGATGATTTGATTCTGTAACTAGAAAACCCTAGGGAGTCTGCCAAAAGCCTCCTTGCACAAAATCAATGTGCAAATGACAGTTGCATTTCTATACCCCAGCAACAAGCAGGTGAAGAACCAAATTAAAAACACAATCTCATTCACAATAGCCACACACAAAAAAAAAAAAAAAAAGAAAAAGAAAAAAGAAATACATTCCACCCAACCAGAGAAGTGAAAAACGTTTACAACAAGAACTACAAAATGCTGTTCGAAGAAATCAAGGATGGCACAAGCAAATGAAAAAAAAATCCCATGTATCAGAAGAATCAACATTGTCAAGATGTCTATCCTACCCAAGGCAATCTACAGATTCCAGGCAATACCCATAAAATTACCAACATCATTTTTCATAGAACTGGGAATGACAATACAGAAATTCATAAAGAAATCAAAAAGTGCATTAATAGCCTAAACAATCCTCAGCAAAAAGAACAAAGTGAGAGGTATCACACTTCCATACTTTAAACTTTATTACAAGGCTACATTAACCAAGACAGCTTACAGGAATAGGTACATAGACCAATGGAACGGGACAGAGATACCAGAAGTAAAAACAGTTCCTCAAACAACTTGTCTTTGATAAAGCCACCAATAACAATCACTGGGGAAAGGAGATCATAGTTAGCAAATGATGCTGGAAAAACTGGCTAACCACATGCCACTGTGGCAGGATTCTTTACAGAGAGAGATGAGACATTGAGACTTTTTTTTTTTTTTTTTTTTGCCAGAAAGCAGCATTTATTTGTGCCAGCATTGGCCCAGCGGATTCACATCCAAAGGCTGAGCCCTGAATGCAGCAGGACATTGCCTTATATTACATTTTAGCCCCTTTGTCTCCCTTATATTGCAACCTGCATTTTTGATTGGTTATTTTATGGCACAGGGTTGTAACTGGGTTACTCATGCTCACCTAGACATTGACTACATCACATTA
Organism: Tarsius wallacei; assembly: GCA_963574415.1. Classification (NCBI taxonomy): domain Eukaryota; kingdom Metazoa; phylum Chordata; class Mammalia; order Primates; family Tarsiidae; genus Tarsius; species Tarsius wallacei. Next base: position 31,536 of record CAUYQG010006019.1, read on the forward strand.
CTTTCTCTCAAATACATTCTTTTTCTATTCTGGGAAGGCCCTTATCTCTTTGTTTTAGAAGGGTCCCTGCCTCATTCCCCCCTTTGATGCTCGGGCCCTTTTAGAGCCAAAGAGCATCATCTTGGTTTAAGGGCTGGTAGTTTCATAACATCATTACGTGTACTCCCGTTTTTCTTTTGACCATGGCCTCAACAAGGTTGGAGGCAGACTTTATGATGAAGGGGACTAGACAGGGCCGAATTAGACACATTCCCAAAATTATAAGTATAATACCAATAAGGGTTTTAAATTCCCCCAAAGTTGAGAAGCATCTCCCAATTTCCTGAGGTCCCAGCCTTTTTAGGTCTGGACTGGGACATGAAAAGCAATTTTTAAAATCTGGTCAATGATTTTTTTTTTTTTTTTTTAAATAACCTTTCCCCTATCATCTATTTGTAAGCAGCATTTGGTAGGCTAAATTTTTTACAAACTTTTTTCCAGAAGCAAGCAAGTAGTCTAAGGCTAGGCAATTTTGATAAATAGCATTGTGCATTTGCTGTTTGGCTAGTATGTTAAGGGCCTTTGCAGTTTTATTAGTTATAATTTTAACAACTGCCTGTAATTGAATTATGTGGTTTAGCATGTAAATGCAAGTCCAATAGCTCCGAGACCCATTCTCTGCCCAGGTAGCCAAAGCCATAGTATTGGATAATACATTTAGGAGGCCACTTATCATTTTTCCAGTTGCCAATTTGTAAGGCATGCCATTTTCTTTGGTTGTCCCAATTTTCGTATCCTTGGACTTTTAAGTGTTTTCCTCTGACAAGTGGGAGTAGGAAGAAGAAGAGTTAGATAGACCCTAACATACAAGATCCCAACCAGTTTGGAGAAGTACAGCATTGTTTTTTTAGCATCACATATATTCCCCCCTTTTCTGCTAGCATCATGTCTAAGGTCATACAATATTTTAAATACTAGTAGCATTTAATTGTTTAGCAATTTTTAATAGCATCTTTATTATGGTTAATAAATTTTTGTTTATTATAATATATATATATTTGATTCAGTTTATATTCTTATTTATAGTTACCCACCAAAAGAGAAATTTAAATTCTGCAGCTATTTGATTTTAAGTTTTGAATTTATTAGAAACTTCCCTAGGCACTCCTATAGCATTTAGATATATATTAGAGTCAAATGAGCCGGGTACTGGTGGCTCAGGTAATGATCGGCTTGACTCTTTTAGTAGTTATTAGTGGGTTTTGAAATGTCAGGGTGAATGGAATAGCCAATCAAATCAAAGCACAGGTTTCTATCCATTTGGGTGGCAACAGGGCTTGAATTGTCCTACCGCCACAGTACCACCAAACATTTGCTTGAGGGATATTAAAGTTTGCGTGGTTGCCCTCAATTGACCCAGAGACATCAAGGACATGGGTACAGGTTTGCAGATGCCCCACAGGAGTGGCGAAATCATCCCTTCATCTGGAGAGACAAGAAGAGTGATTCACCTTACTAATGGAGAAGGAAGGATACACCTTTGGATCTGATGTCTCTACAGGCAGATCAGGGAGAGACTGCAGCAAGCCCCCTTCTTCCATGTGTCTTTATCTTGATATAGAGCCTACAGACAACTTATTTCTTGGGTCTGTGTCCCAGTTAATAGAGAATAAGGCTATTTGAGCCTGTGGCCTACCTGTGGCACAAGCTTAACCGTCATTTCTGTTAAGGCTTGTTACTGTATATTTTATCTATTCAACCCAGGCATTTGTGTCCCCATACCCTGTTTTAACCTCTAAAGTTTGTTTTAAGTCTTGTTACTTTCATAATTATTAACTTGCCAGGATCATTCTTGGGGTTAGTTTGGTTTAATTCCCAAAGCTGTAAAGGGTTTGGATTAGGGGTTGGGGTAGTATTGATGGATGGTGAGGATGCTGGAGGCATTGCAATTAATCTTATCCAGAATTTACCTAGAGGGTTCTGTCCAGATATAGCTGCTCCTAACCAGTGTTTCTGAAGTATTACAGGATCTCTGTCTATGAGTTGAGTTTGGGTTATTGTTAATAATGAGTTACACTGTAAATATTGACAACTAGGAGGAGTAGCAGCTTTTGTAAGCTGAATTTTATTAATTTAATTATTATTATTATTATTTTGCTGGAGCTGTCCATTTTTAAAATTGAGAAGTAGACATCAGACCAGTCCTGGCAAGGGTTATTTGGGATGAGTAAAGTTATGTCATTCTTAACATAGGGGTCAGCACCACCCCATATTTTGTTTTGATACATTTTAGACCATCTTCAGCAGTGGTATCAGGACATAGGTATTTGTCAACCATAGATAATTTTTTTTTGGTCATGAAGACTTTTGCATGGCAGCACAGAACAGGCATCACATTTAATAGTTTTTGTGGAGTTAGTTTTAGTGATATTAATAATAAACCATCCCTTGCTTTTGTTTATTACTATGGTTAGAATCAGTAATACCTTTAAGATAAACAAAGGTTTCATGGTTGCTTAGGATTGAAAAGACCATTGCAAATACGTTTAACAATAAAGCAATAAACATACATATGATAAGAAATGCAATTGTCAGTGCTATGAGAAAAGGTACAAAGGAATACATTAGATTTTCTTGAACTTTAGTTTTAGTGGTTCAGTTTGAGAGACGTCCCATTTAATGGGAGTATTCTCCAGTACCGTAACTTCCTTTGGTGATTTCTTGACACAGGTATGATGTGACCAACATTTTACAGCAGTCTGTATGACTGTCTCAGTTGTCAGAAGCGCTTGATAAGGTCCTTCCCAGTTTGGTTGAAGCTGAGATTCCTTCCAGGACTTGATAAGCCCCCAATCTCTGAGTTTGAACTGGTGAATTGTAAACTCAAGAAGAATGGTTTGAGCAAGGAGCCCCTTCAATCTAAGAGAGGATAAGGTAGAGGAAATAGCCAAAACATACTCTTTTAAAAATTGGTCTTCTAATTTCCAAATTGGTAAATCTGTGATTGCGCTTAAATATGGCAATCCATATAGCAATTCATAGGGTGATAGTCCCAGGTTCTTTCTAGGAGCTGTTCTGATTATAAGAAGGGCTATTGGGAGGCATTGGACCCAAGGCAATTTTGTTTCTAACATAAGTTTAGTTATATGTGTTTTTAAGGTTTGGATCATTTATTCTGCTTTCCCTAAGGATGGTGGGTACCAAGGAGTATGAAATTCCCATTGTATTTGAAGTACTATTGCAATGCCTTGTAATATATTTGAAGTAAAATGGTTTCCATTATCTGAGTCAATGTTCTCTATTAAGACAAATCTAGGGATTATTTGTTCTAACAATGCTTTTATTACTACTCCAGCTGTAACTGTGGTTGTGGGGATATTCCTTCACCTATCCGGTAAGGTGATCGACAATTACTAATAAATATTTAAGTTTTCTTATTGTGGGTAATTCAGTACAATCAACCTGTATACTTTGGAAAGGCCTTAGGTCAGGAGGTCTTTCTCCCTTTAATGATGATCTGATTATCCTTTGTTTATCTTTTGGCAAATTGTACATCCTTCACAAATTTGTTTAGCAATAGTCTAGATACCTATACATTCATACAATTTTAGGATTGCATCACACATAGCTTGAATTCCCCAGTGATTCCCTTTATGTAATATTGTCATTATTTCACACATGATAAGTTTATTAACCCTTTCTCTCAAGAAGAACCCATTTTCCATCCTCTGTTGAAATTGTACCCATTTTCCTTATTTCTTCAATTTTCTTTCCTATAAATTGTGGTTTTACCTTGATGACAGGTACAAGTGGAGTAAGACTTAGAAGCTTAACTTCATCTTCTATAGCTGCCTCTTTGGCAGCCAACCTATTACCTACTGCCGCAAAGGAGTTTCCCCATTGATGACCATTTACATGGGTGACTGCTATTTTGATGGGGAGTAGCAGATTTTCTAAAATCTGTTTAATTAATTTCCTATGTATTAATTTTTTTTCCTTTACTATTTATTAGGCCTCACTCTGTCCAGATTTTCCCAAAGGTATGCATAATCCCATAAACATATTTGGAGTCAGTATAGATAGTATCCTCCTGATGAGTGAGTCTTTTTAAACCTTAATTAAGTGCATACACTTCACAAGTGTGTGCTGACCATCAGTTAGGTAGTCTTCCCTTTTCATAAATGGATGTTATTTCCATCAATGATGGAATATCTGTTATGTTTTTTCCCTTCAATTAGCCTGGAAGATCCATCTATAAACATTTTGATTCCTGTATGGAGTGGTTTTTCTTTCAGATTCAGCTGAATTTTAGTTTGGTAGTCTATAATATCTAGGCAATTATGGTCTAACATTTTTTGATATGTTTCTTCTACTGCTTGCATAAAATTAGCCAAGTTTAAGTTAGAGTCAGTGGTTAATAATAAATCACCTTTTTCCAATAATATCACTTCATATTTTAGGATTCCAGAATCAGTTAGCCAACAGCCAACCCTTTGATTCAGGATGGCCCTGACCTGAAGGGGAGTACTAACTAAAAGCATACCTCCAAAGGTTAGTTTTCAACTCTCCTCTACTAATAGGAAAGTTGTTGTGATAGCTTGGACACATTCTGGCCAGCCTCTAGATACAGGATCTAATAGTTTAGATATAAAGTCTTTGCTCCCCGATCCTGGGTAAGTACTCCAATGATCTGTGGTCCCAAACAAGTGAATAGGTTTTTCTAAAGAAGGGAGGGCTAGGAAGAAGCAGTGATTAAGACTTCCTTTAAGTTTTCTAAATTCTGTAATTCTTCCTCAGGCCATTCAAAAAGGTTTGGGGCTTCCTCTTATAAGCCTCTGGTTTTAGCTGCATAAGATTCAATTCATAATCTACAATATCTTTTTAAGCCCCCAAACTTTCTAAGTTCTCTTTTTGTCTTGGGTCTGGGATAATTGACTATTCTAGTTATTCTCTTAGGGTTGATTCTTTGTTTTCCTGTACTAATCAAATGTCCAAGATATTTAACTTCTAGTTCTACAAACTGTAACTTACTTTTGGAAACTCTTAGTCCCTGCTGTCCTAGGAAGTTAAGCAAATTTATGGTTGTATCAGAGAATAGGACTTTACTTATTCCTGACATATTTATCCTAACTTGAAAAAGGAATTGGTACAATTATAGACAAATATTGAAAAGTTTCCCTTTCTTACTGTGGATTCAGGCAAAACATGAAAACTATTCCCCTTAAGGGAAATCCCACTGGGACAAGAAGAAATTGGTTCTGGAATCATTTTCCCAATTTTCCAACATTTGCCTCAGTAGACTGTCTGGGGGAATTTTAAGGGAATCCTTCCGACCTCCCTTCTTAGGCCTAGACTGTTTATTATCCATTCTTGGTTACCAGGTTAGTCTGTGCAATTCCAGAGTTTTCCAAAAGGGTGCTCAATATCCTGTAATGGAGATTTCTTGCAGACATTAAGCCTCTGGACTCTTCCTGAAAGGCTCAATGCCTCCTTACTGGAGGTTTTTTTTGCAGATTTCAAGATTAAAACCATTTGTATCCTAAGATACATGTTAGCTGCAAAAACTCAACCCCCAAGAATCTACCCAACCCCCAAGTCAGTACTTATAGTACAATTTTTCTACCTTGGGTCATGCATGAGGTTGCTGGGTGGCCACAGTGGTGCTTGCTTTTTTTCTTTACTTCTTTGCTGAATCTCTTGCAACAGCCCCGGGCTTATCTGAAGAACTGGGAGAGCAAGATGCACACAACTGGAGCAGGTCACCTAAAATCAGGTGAACGAGTCTTGCCCTCCAATGGGGGTCTGGTCCTGCAGATGCAGCTATACCAGATGAGCCCCAAACTTCTAGAAATGGGGGCTCCTAGGGGGCTTCCCACCTCCAGACTGTGTTGTCCAAAAATGACACGGAGACTCAGAAACCAGTAGAGTGAAGCAACACTTTAATTACACTCTTGCAAGAATGGGTGCCTCTTGGATGAGCAGGCACACTGAAGCAGTTTCAATCAGAGTATTTAAGCCCTCAAATGCAAGTTCCTCCCATTTCCCCATGGTCTGGATACTTTCAGAGGTTGCATCATTTTCCCAGATGTTGCCTACCTGTCATACATTGATTTGGGTTACCTGGTTAGTTCATTTGCATGTCTTATCTATTACTTGGTTAACATAAGTATGACACACTTACTTCATTTGCATGTCCTATTTGCCAATTAGCTTACAAGATTTTGTTCCAATTGGTTCCCAATGAAGTTTAACGATAAAACCCACCAAAGTAAAAGCCCACGAAATGAGAACAAGAAGCAGGGAGTGACTCAGCAAAAAACAGTTACATACAGCTTGTGGCTTGCTGTGAAAATAAATCATCCTTTTTCTTACATAAAGACATGCATCATGTTTGGTAAATTGTGGAGAATGTCCCCAAGCCAATTCTTTTAGCTTTCCAAAGTCAGTAATGTGTTCCACTAAAGGTTCTGCTAGAAATTTGCGATGCATATTCATGTTAGTTTGGATCCAGGCAGTTAAGTTCAGTGGGATAGCTGTGTAGCATTGTGTTTGGGTTGACATACAAATCCAGCAGTTGGTTATGTTTGTGTTGTTTAGAAATTGGTGTGTGAGATTGACAATAGGAATCCAGCTATTAAAGGATAGAGTAAATGAAGATGTGATGTATAAAGAGGTTATTGTTGTGAAAGTAAGGGACCAATGTTGAGGGTTGCTAAACTTCATAATGTGATACTTCAGGTAGATGCAATACATCCCAAAGCAAAATGTAAGTCAGAAAGGAGTGCCTAAGGATAAGGTCAGGAGAGAAATCACACAGCTCTCCTACTACTCAAAGGTCAGAAATCATTGAGAGTAGCTCATTGAAGGAGGTAAGAGGATTGTTAGGAGGGTAGAGAGTAAGATTAGAGAGGAGAATGTGTCTCTCAGCTAAGAAATTAAGAAGAGCTCTAGTACCATCCTGAGAAATTTCCTCCATTGGGGAACATAAAAGGATATCTTCTACATATTGCAGAACTTTGACTTGAGGGTAGGAGAATTCAGAGAGGTCTCAGGATAATGCCTGTCCAAATAGGTGAGAGCTGTCCCAGAATCCCTGGGGAAATACTATCCAGGTCAATTGAGTGGCCTGATTGGAAGGATCCCCAAATGGAAATAAGTATTAAGAGTCAGGGTGTAAGGGAATACAAACGAAAGCATCTTTTACGTCTAGGATCATAAACCATTTCGTCTCCTCAGAAATTTCGGTTAATAGAGTGTAGGAATTGGGAACCACTGGGTGAATTGGAACCATACCTCATTAATGAGGTAAGTCTTGGACTAATCTCCATGCTCCATTGGGTTTTTTTACTTCCAATATTGGGGTATTACAAGGACTATTGCAAGGTTTAAGGAGGCCTTGCATTTTCAGATTGTTAATGATAATTTCTTTTTTTTGAGTTGGAGTCTCATTCTGTCACCCAAGCTGGAGTGCAGTGGCACACTTATAGCCACCGCAGCCTCAACCTGCTGGGCTCAGGTGAATCTTCCGCCTCAGCCTTCCAAGCAGCTGAAACTACAGGCATGTGTTACCACACCTGGTTTATTTATTCATTTATTTTAATTATTGTCGAGATGAGGTCTCACCAAGTTGCCCTGGCTGGTCTTAAAACCCTGAGCTCAGGCAATCCTCTCACCTCGGCCTCCCTAAGTGCTGGGATTACAGGCTTGAGTCATTGTGCTGGGCCAATGATTTATTATCCTTTTTTTGCCTCAGATTTCAGGGGATATTGTTTTTGGTTGGGAAAGGAGGCAGAATCTTTAAAGTGGATATGAACAGGTACAGTCGTAATGGCCCAGTCTATTTTTTTCATGAGTTGCCCACACCTCTGGATTGATATCACTCTCTGAAAGGGGTAGAGAGAGAAGCTGTCTTGGTTTCAGAAGAACAACGGCCCCCATGCAGGCTAAAATATATCTACCTATAGATGACTTGGATTCTCCCACACAATTAGAAAGACATAGTAAACAAGAGATCTTCCCAACTACACTTAAAAGGTTGAGAAAAGCATCGAGTTAAAGACTGTTCTGAGAGGCGCTTTACAGCTGTGCTAAGGAAGGAAAGAAGGTCTGGATTGGAGAGGAGAACAGAAATTCCCTGCCAGTATCCAGAAGGAAATTTATTTTTCTCCTTTCAGCCTCCAAAATGACCCGGAACTCTGGATAGTAATGGCAGTTTGAGCCACGGGGGCCAGGGAGGTAACCCTCGGGCCCCATCAGTCCTACTGGTCTATTTGTAAAGTCAGTTTGGGACCCAATAATTTGCACCTCCAGGGGCAGTCCAACTTTCAGTGGTCCCCTTTGAATATTGAACCAGGGTGTAGTGGCAGCCCCTCTCCTGGCTTCCCCCCATTGGCAGAGCAGCTGTATTTAAAGTGCCCTGGCTCATTGTATTCATAGCAGCTTACAGGAGCCCTTTGGGGATTCTGGGATTCGTACGTTTGAAAAGCAACCACTAAAAGTTCTACCTTTTTTTCTGTGTTTCCTCTCCTTTTCCTGAGCCTCCTCTCAATCCCTATTGTAAAAGACCAAAGTGGCCACTTTCAGGAGGTTCTCCAAGGTACAATCTGGTCCTATGACCTGTTTCTGCAGCTTCCTTCTAATGTCAGCAGCTGACTGAGTGATATATTTGTCTTTAAGATAAATTGTCCCTCAACTGACTCAGGAGCCAGTGAAGTATGCTTAATTAAAGCTTCTCTTATTCCATCTAGAGAGGCAGTGGAATTCTCATCTGGTCTTTGATCTATCATGGGTAGATTTGAATAATTTAGAAGCTTAGTTCTGATTCTTCTTAAACCTTTTAGTATGCGCACCTGAAAGTGTTTTCTTCTCCATTCCCCTAGTCACCATCAGGATCCCATCTAGGGTCCCCTAATGGGACTGATAATTTCCCAAGAAGATAAGGTTCTTCCTTTGTTTGTCAATATGGGAGACACACAGGCTCATCCCCAAATATCCCTTCTTCTTGCAGAGCAGCTTGTTTTTTTTAGTAATTGTTAAAATTTGATTCAAGAGCAACATGTCTTTCCAGGAAAGTTCAAAAACTTGAGTGAAGTGTTGAAAAGCACCTATATATCTTTCTGGATCATCTGAAAATTTACCATGATCCTCCTAGATTTGACTCAGATCCCATGGGGAGAAAGGAACCTGCATTCTAGTAGGGCCAAATTCGCTAGACATCTCCTGCAAGGGCATGCATATGGCAGGGACTTACTTTGCATATAAAGCTTTAGGAGGTGGTAGTTTTGAATATAGGAAGATCATGGGTAAGGGAGGCAGGAAGGGTTAGGTGAGATGGTTTCAGGGAGTACAGGTACAGCCTTCTCCAAGGGTGCCTCTGAAGCCAGTGTTCCCTGTTTCTTTGGGCCATCTTTAGAAAGGACTGCTAAAAGAGCTGACTCTATTTGACAATGTTGACAAAGTTTCTGATTTTCTCTTACAACAAAGCAAGCTTGTATATATGGAATCTCAGACCATTTGCCCTCCTTTCTACAAAAAAGGTCTAATTGTAAGATTGTATTATAATTGATACTTCCCTCTGGAGGTCAGGTTTCCCTGTCCTGTATTCATAACGTGACCATGCCTGGATGCAAAAGAATTTAAGACATTCTTTCATCAGTGTTTGAGGATCAAAGGAGTCCCAGTGTGACAGAATGCACTCCAGAGGAGTACGAACTGTAGCTGCAGATGATCTGTTGCCCATCTGAAATGAGAGAAGGAAAAGAAAAGTGTCCCTTATTTTTCCTCTCCCTGACCAACATGCATGGGTGGGATGGAGGGAAAGGGGATGACCCCCTGCTCTCTCTGTCCTCAGATATTTATAAAGTCCCCATGGATGTGAGCACGACCGTGTGTAGAAGGGACTGTTGACAGGATTTAGTCTTGCTTACTGGTGCAAACACCAGCCCCTGCCCCTGGTTGAGACTGTCTCTGAACCTCCTAGAATGTTTGCCTCGTTGCCTGGTTAGGTCTTCCCATATGGAAATCTGAAAGATGCATTGGAGTACTTGAGTTTGATCCAGAGCACTCAGAGGGAGAGATGCAGGTGCTGGAGGAAGGCATATGCATCTGTTCGTGCATGAACACCTTAGGGGTGGGTATGAATTGGACCAACCATATGCGTAACATATGCATCAGTGTTTGCATAGGCATCCTCCTTTCATTTCTTTGAAAAGTATCAGCATATCATTGGTTAGTTGCCAGCACCCACGAAAATGAGAAGGATTATTTTATAAGAAGAACCCTCCTTTTATGTGTGACCATCCAAATTGAGGGCATAAAATGTGTCTGAGGAAGGTGTATGGATCTATTGAATCTCCTTCCAATGGCCTTTGACATTGTAGTCGTTATTTGTCGAGACAATATTATGGAAGTATCCCTGTTCCTCGTATGATTTTTATAATTACAGATGGGACAGACCAATTGTAACATAGGTCTTAATCAGATGAGAAGATGCACTACTTGAGTTTTAGGGCATAGGGTAGACAGTGTTCCAAGAGGGAAAAGTCCATATTGCTTCAATAGCTTATATCGTGCAAAGGCATGTGGATAAAGCCTGAAAGACTAAAATGTAGCCTTGTATCCATATCTGTCTTAGACAAAGAAGTGCAAAGGTGTCTGGAGGTGGAGTGATTTGGCAACACAAAATTGTGTGCAAGAGGAGAAAATTAAGGGCCCGTATAGTCATCCCTTTAACATGAACAAAACTATGTTTCTCCTTGACATGATAAAAGCAGCAGCCCAGATATAATGGAGGAAAAAAGACCTCCCTTGACTTTTTCCTCATGTATCTCTGTTTTCACAAAATGGCAAAAATAACACTGTTGCCTTTCCATTCTTTATATCTAAAACACATCCTAGCAAATACAAGCATTTCATCACATTGCATAAAACTTTTTAACATAGAATGCAAAGAAGGGATAGGAGCCATGGCAGTTTTGAAAGAAAGAAAATAGAAAAGATTGGAAGTGTTTTGCCAATACCCTAAGGGCAGTTGGGAATTGGAATCAGTCTGAGAGACTTCAGATAACACCAAAGTGTGGCCTTGGCCAGAAATCTTCAATTACTCCCAAACTTAATCTAGCTCCACACAACAGCAATACATCCATAAAAGGAAACCAGATTGGAACAGAGCCAACATTCCCAAAACCCAGGGGCGATGGGGGATTGACTAAGCCCTTTCCAGCAAGCCTGTCCTTGGTGACTTGTAGAACGGCAGTCACGCTATCTGCTCTTAAGTGTTTGACAGAAGCCCATGTTGGCTTTGAGAGAGAGAAAACTACTTTGAGGACAAGAAGTCTCAGAAATGAAAGCAAAGAGACAAGTCTATTTTCACTCACCCTTCTGACCCCGTCGATCCGAGTCATGGCACCCAAATGCTGCAGGAGTTTTGAACGTCACTGTCAGCTTAAACCAGCAACCTCGAGTTCTTGCCCTGGGACCAAGAAGATGAAGGAACGCGGAAACCAAAAGGATAAGTGAAAGGAGGAGTTTATTCAGCAACAACTCTCTCCAGAGAAGAGAGGAGACCCAAAATGGGTAACCAGGCGCTAGGAGACTTTTAGTGTGTGTGTGTATGTGTGTGTGTGTGTGTGTGTGTGTGGTTTTTATCTTATCTTTTCTGGGGACACTTCTCTCATTTACATCTCATCTGCCCTTACTTCCTGAGACCCAATTCTTATAGCGCACGCGGGTCCTTGACCAAAGCTACTCCATCTTGACTATTACTGTAAGTGCCACAGAAAAGCCCACGGGGGTGGGGGGTCAAAACAACAATGCTAACTCTATGTTAATGATATTATAATAAGCCAAGGTCATGTTAGAACATTTAGTTAAGCTACTGCACCTGGGTTTGAGCAGCAAGAAGTCCCTTTGAGCAGTACATCCTGGGTTGAGAGGATGTTCTGAACTACGTTAACCATAGTTCCAGCCAACAAGTATATAATGGGGGTGGTGCATGGGGTGTCCCCGCAGGTGTTAAGTGTCCTCAAGACCATCCCTCTATGTCTGCCTAACCAGTTTCTATCTCTTCTCTCAATAGTCCTCATCCCTGTGCCCATTTCTTAATTATGATATTTATTCTAATGGTTAAACTATAATTGTGTCCCAACTTAAATACCGATGTTTATTATTTTTAGCCTTTGGCATACCAAGGAAGCAGAAAGCCAGGTTAACATTTCTAAAGAATAATACTGGCCGACTCCATGTCTGACAAAGGTCTAACATCAAGGATCTATAAGGAACTCAACTGTGCTGAAAAAAAAAACAAACGACCCCATTACAAAATGGGCAAAATATATGAATAGACACTTCTCAAAAGAAGACATACGAGCAGTCAACAGATACATGAAAAAATGTTCAACCTCACTAGTCATCAAGGAGATGCAAATTAAAACTATACTGAGATACCACCTAACTCCAGTCAGAATGGCCATCATCAATTACTCAAAAAATAACAGATGCTGGAGAGGATATGGCAAAAAAGGAACACTTCTACACTGTTGGTGGGATTGTAAACTAGGACAGCCTCGTGGAAATCAGTGGGGCGATTCCTAAAAGTTCTAAAAATCAACCTTCTATATGACCCTGCAATCCCCTACTAGGAATACACCCAGAAGAACTCGAATCACTCTATT
>CAUYQG010006021.1:0-31655 GCA_963574415.1 Tarsius wallacei
AAAAATGTGGTATATATACACAATGGAATATTACACAGCCATAAAAAAGGACAAACATATGGACTTCACAACAACTTGAATGGATTTATTTATTTATTTTATTATAAAGATGTGGGTATTTTTTTATTTAAATTTTTAAATTTATTATAAAGATGTGGGGTACAATTCAGGATTAGGTATACAAGTGGTCATTATACAGGTAAAGTTTGGGCCTCCCTTTGGTCCCCACTTTGCCTAGTTTGCGATCAATACCCTTATTGATGTTGAGCCCACTTCCCTCCTCCACCCAGCATCTTTCTACTGAACCCTTTGGATGGATTTAGAGTCAATAATACTCAGTAATCTATCACAGAAACAAAGAACAGAGTACCACATGTTCTCACTCATAAGCGGACCATGAACATTTACCATAATACTATAAGAAAGGTATTAATAGTAGCAGAATACTGCCGGGTGACATCAATAAGGGTACCTAATCTCAAACCAAGAAAAACGAGGACCAAAGGGAGGCCCAAACTTTACCTGTACAATGTCCACTTGTATACCTAACCCTGAGTTGTACCCCACATCTTTAAAATAAAATATATAAAAATAAATAAAAAGAAAGGGGATTCATAAAAGCCAGTTGCTTGAGACTCTCTGATCCTACTGATAGACATCTGCCCCTCCCCTCTTTGTCCTCAATCTTGTCAAAGTTGGATTTTTTATCTTGGGGAGGAAAAGAAAGGAGTAATGGATCCTCTTGCTTTTCTTTCCAGAGCTGATCGTCCCCTAAAATCATCTCATTTGCCTGTTTATTATCTGCTTCCTTCACTAGACTGTCGGCTGCCTGAGATCAGGAGCCTTTATCTCTCCAAGCTATAGCCCCAGTGCTGAGCACTGTGCCATGAGCACAGCAGTCTCAAAGCAGAACTGTCAAGTGAATAAATAGGTGAGTGGATTGGAGATGAGTCTCATAGGAATCATCCAGTCATGTTGCCTCATCTCATCAGTGAGGCCTAGAAGAAGGGTATGGACAAAGTTCCCGTGGTGAGACGGGAACGTCCTGCCTGGAACTGTAATGCAGGCCTCCTGTTTCTCCTTCTGGCATCGAGAGAATAAACTTCTCAGAAAGCAGCGGTAAGGGCCACTGGGTGTGAGCCGACCCTGAGTGCTCGATGCCATGCTAGGAACATTTTTTATGCTGAATCCTTCAAGCCCATATTTACCTAGAAGGGAACATCATGACACCATTTTGCAGACAAAGCCACAGAGGTCCTGGAGGCACTGAATAGCTTTCCCAGCACCACGCACTTGGTGCGCAGCAGCACATCTTTTCTACATCCCTTTGCCCATTACTTCTACCTTTTTTGCTTAAAAACTTTGCACATAGCAGTGCCCTGTACTTACCCTAGAGACTCAGGGCCCTCATTCCCTCAGGGCTTCTTCTTCCTGGGCCATGAACCCATACGATGATGCTGCCCGTGTCACCTGTCAAAACATCTCTGTTCCATGTCCCATATCTTTGGAGCCTTGCGATCCAAGACCCATCTAAAAACAAATCTGTGTCAAGGTAACAATTCCTGGAAGAGATTGATGGTGACTCCTTTAAGAAGTCTTTGAGTTTTGGCCAGGTGTGGTAGCTTATACCTGTAATCCCAATACTTTGAGAGGCCAAGACAGGAGGATCACTTGAGGTCAGGAGTTCGAGACCAGCCTGGACAAATAGTGAGATCTCGGTCTCCACACACATACACAAAAAATAGCTGGGTATAGTGGTGCATGCCTGTAGTTCCAGCTATTCAGGAGGCTGAGTCAGGAGGTTTGCTTGAGCCCAGGAGATTGAGGTTGCAGTGAGCTATAATCATACCACTGCACTCTAGTCTGGCCAAGATAATGAGACCCCATCTCTAAGAAAAAAAATTTTTTTAATCATCTGATCGTGGTGGTACAATTGTTGTTCTGGCTACTCGGGAGGTTGGAAAAAAGGATCACTTGAATCCAGGAATTCAAGGCTGCAGTGAGCTATGATTGTGTCTCTGCACTCCAGCCTGGGTGACAAAATGAGACTTCATTTCTAAAACAAACAAACAAATAAGTCTTTGCATTTTAACACAGGACTTACGAAGATCCAACCTCTTCCTAGCTCATAGGACTGGCTCTCTGAGGGTAGGAGACCAGCACTGTGGCAGACCAGTGGGGATGCTGCTTTGAAGCTGGAGGCCTTTTGTCCCATGAATGAATACCTACCTGTTCTACTCTTCCAGATGGTCAGCCATGTTTACTGGGACACAGGAAAGAGCCTGAAATGGAGGAAGAGCATTAAACCTAGGGTCAGATGACCTGAGTTCAGGCCCAGATCCACCCTTTGCTAGTTTTGTAACTTTGGAGTAGCCACTATACTTCTATGAATGCCATGTTGCTTTTTAAAAATCAGGATCATAATAATGTCTTACAGGAGTGTCATCCGACAAAATTTTTGTAATTAAAAATAGGTGGAAAATGACTGCAGTAGCCTCTCTGGACATTTATTCACAAGCACTGATCATGAGTTCCTGCTATGAGCCAGACCTGTGCTAAGCAGAGAAACCAGCCCAAAGCTGTTGTCTTTTCTGCCTTTGAATTTAAAAGGCAGAGACCAAAGCTTCCCTTATGAGTGCTGCTGGACTCAAGCAACGGAAGACCATCCCAGCAAAGGTTAATTGGTTAAATTTATTAGCCACTAGAAGAGGAATTTTCACTTGGTAATTAAGTTTGCAAATATTGTACAACCTTATGGAGTGTATTTCTCCAAATTGATGTGTTCTTTTTTATGTAATAATCAATTAGTGTGTGTTTCAGTTGCTTAATTAGCTCTGCATGTAAATTAATCTCTGTATATTGAAATTGCAAACCTAGTCTTGTAATGTTGGCTTGTTTCTGAGATAAATCAAATTACTGCAGCCCCAGCAAAGGTTCTTGGTTTCAAGAGTCACCAAAAGCCAGCGGGTTCCTTTAGCCACCTGAGCATGGGGGCTTAGGGAGGATTTGGCATATAACAGCCAGGCTAATTATATTTACCCATACAGAGGACTCCACGTCAGTGCTTATTTCTGCTCTTAGGCAAAACTGCCTGTTGAATGATTAAATTCTTTGAGCTATTTAGATATCAAGCCCAGGTCTTGATATTACTGAGGAATAAAAGACATCTTTCCCATTCCCCAGGCAGAAGTGAGAGCTAGCAGGTGGAACTCATTCTCTGCTTCATTAAGGAGACTGGTAGGTGAAAGGAAGGGTAAATTCATGACCAGTTCTGATTCCACAACACGAGAAATTCCGACTCCTCCACTGACTCTGCCTAGACACAGTGTCCAATTCCTGTCTCCAAATCCCCCTTCCTAAGAAGACCATAATCTGGCTCTCACCTGTTACATACTAAGGTACAGTTCATGGCACAAACATTCATTTGGAATCAAATAGACCTGGGTTTGAATCTTGACTCTGTTCCCTTCTAACCGTGTAACATTTCTTGCATGCAGAATGAAAGTAACATTTTACTTCCTCATTCAGCCCAAATAATATTCAAATGAGAACAGCGTTGTAAAAGCATTGGTAAAGCACTTTGTAAATAGTGCACACGTATTGGTTATTTCTGTGTTTTATGTTATTTTCTTGCACCCTTCAAAAGCAGGGGCTGAGTCGCCGCCTCTCCTCTCTGGGGTTCCCCATTGTGTGTAGCCCCGAGTAGTTGGCAGCATAGCCAAGGGCCCAGCAGAGCATCGGAAGATGGAGCACTCAGCCTGGGTCAGCTTTCCTTGGAATTTTGTTGTGTGGTTCCTGAACTACTGTGTGGTTTCATGTCCTGTAGATTATTTTGAGAAATGCGGGACAAGTATAATCCTGTCTCTGGAGCCTACAGTTGCTTGGGGCTATGAAGACAGGGCTGCTTGTATAATCAGATCCCACTGCTTCTGTAATTTCCTTTTAGACATGGCAAAAAAAAAAAAATCAAGAAATGAAGACTTGACCTTTCCCATGTGATTTAGTCAGGAAAAAATCCATTATGGGACCAGAACCATCATATTGGCCTCCCACAGGGGCTCACTCCCCAGAGGTATGGCCAAAAGGCCATGGACTCTCTGTCAAGCCTCCAATGACTCCAGGGCATATCCAGGGCCTCTTTGTGAAGCTGCAGTGACCAGTGTTGCCAAATGGGCATCATCCAAGGCTGACCCCTGGAGTCTGCCTGGGCGGCCATGGATTAATATTATGGGAGAGGGATCTGTCACCCCAGTGGGAAGGAGAACTCTGTAAGGCAGGAACCCCTTCTGGCCCAGAACACTCAACACAACCTGAAACACATTAAGTGCCTAGTAAAAATGTATAAGAATTGAGGGAGTGGTGAACACAAGTAAAGGAAAAAGTGAATGTGTGGATGCATAATAGCAAAGGAATCAATGAGTAAATGAAATAATAATCAGTCATAAAAGAGTGAATAAAGAAAGGAATGGATTTGAATGAGCCAACCCGAGAATGAAGAGCCCAGCCTTCTCGCCCTCATCTTCTCCACACGAAACATTTTCTAAAAGCTGAGAGTGTTGGGAGTCTGCAAGACTGAGATCATGTTTTGCTACATTTAGGAATCCCCTTCATCCTTAAAGCCCTGGATGAGTTTTCAAGTCATTGAGAAATTAGTTTTCACACTTCCATTCCTGCTGCCTAGGAACATAGGGGATTTCTGCAGCCAAGGGTTACCTGTGTCCAGAATCATCATTCAGAACCTTGTGACCTTCATCCACTTGCACCATGGGGTGAACACGTCCACGAGAGATGTTCTAGAAACGACCAT
Organism: Tarsius wallacei; assembly: GCA_963574415.1. Classification (NCBI taxonomy): domain Eukaryota; kingdom Metazoa; phylum Chordata; class Mammalia; order Primates; family Tarsiidae; genus Tarsius; species Tarsius wallacei. The sequence goes on from CAUYQG010006021.1 coordinate 4,808, forward strand.
TCAGAGCCTCTGGGAGCACTTTGATGACTCCAAATGACATTTACCTGGGGCAGGTAACTGAGGGCCTGAAGCTTTTCACTAGAAACACAGGGAGAATAAACACTCCCCCCAATTGCCAATTCCTCTTCTCCCATCTTAAAATTGAGATCTCCTGCCTCCATGTTCCAATGCCTGGTGTTTATGCCATGCTACAGCACTTAGCAGTCTACTAAGAAATTCTGAGAAGGACGTTGGTGAAGACTTGACCTGATTTAGGGGAGGTGCTGCCGGAAAGATCCACCTGCACAACACAGAGCAGCCCACCACATATGCTCCACAGCCAAACTCAGGGCCTCCTGGAAAAACTGTGAACAATTAGAATGGTTTGCTTTAATATCCCTCCCCGACCTGTTCAAGGATGGTGTGCACAGGCTGGTCTCTTTTCTAGCTGCTGACTAATCAGTTTATCCCCTTCCTCCCGACATACACACACCCCTGCCAAATGCAAACAAGATTCACTGTTCTGAGAATCTCTGCTGGTTTTTGCCTCTCTCCTTTCTCCCCTCTCTCTTATAAATCCTATTTTTTTGCTACAGTACACTGACTATATTTCCTCACTACGATGGGAGGGAAACATAGGATGCTTTAACAGAGCCTGAGGGACATTTTATGGGATGCTGGATTTCAGTTTTAAAACTAGACAGTCACAGGCAAACCATGACTAATTGTTCATGTGAGAAAATTTGTGTGTCAAATAACTGTCTCAGTCATTGCTTAAAACTGCTTAACATGTGGTGTACTTGAAACATAGTGAGCACTCAACAAATATTAGCTACTATTATTATTTTTGTTGTTGTTATGTTCAGGTTGTTCAAATGTTATGTCACTCCCACCCAGGGGTATCCTCCCCATGCCCAAACTCAGCAATGTGCCCCCACAGATTGTTTGCAATGGGTCAAATTGTGTCATTTTAATTCAACAAAGTTCACCAGGTCCCTACCATGCCCCAAACACTGAGCTGGACAGAGATTCAACAGTAAACTCCAAATAGACTTACTCTACCTGCACAAGGCTTACAGTTTAGCCTGGGAGACAGTTATTAAATACATGTATTTCTGAATTCATATATACTCACAAATTGTGGTGAGAGCTAGGAAGGAGAGCCATAGGGTGGTATGTGAGAGCCTAATGGGGAAACTTAATTTGGTTGGAAAGTCAGATGAGACACTTCTGAGGAATCACATTTCAATTAAGACTAAAAGGTTGTTGCTAGGTAGGGAAGCGATAATGGCAGATTGCTCACATAGAGAGAGAGAAACAGTCCTACAAATTTTGGTTGTTCCTCGAGCTCTTAGGAGTAATGAACCAGGAAGTCTAGTGACTTAAACAAAGCCAATGGTGAAAAGGCTAAAGTTAAAGATTTCCATGTAGCATAACGATTTCATATTCAGCTGTTCTGCAAGAATAGTCACATATACATGTGCCACAATTTGAGCAAGTGTGATCCATAAAAACCTAGTTTTATACAAGCACTGGGTTGTGAAGGGGGTGCCCTTGACTTTAGGGAAGATTCTCCACGCTAGGGCTGTTAGGGGTGAAGGAAAGAGCTCGAGAGTCAGAGGCCCTCGGTCAAGATCCCACTTGGCCCCTTACTACCATGGGCACTTGTGCTGATTACTTATCCCCTCTTTCCTTGTCCTTAAATGGGTACCTTTCCCCCACCTCACATGTTTTGCAGGGTTTTTATGAGGAGCAAATGAGGAAAGCTCTGGAAAAATGTTAGCTGTCAGCATCTATCTCTCCCTCCAAATTGTGAGCTGCCTCAGGACAGTAACGAGACATCTATCTCTCCCTCCAAATTGTGAGCTGCTAGAGCTCAGTGGGAACCGGGGATGTCTAAGTGGTTGAATGAAGTCATATGCTGTTAAGAGATAGGGTAAGATGCAGAACAGCCTAGGCTTCAGTCTACATCCTACCCCTTCTAGCTGTGTGACCTTAAGGGAGTGGTTGAAACCTCTCTGCCTCAGTTTTCCTAGTGATATGATGGGGTCAGTTTCTGTGGGATCAAGGATTTGACCTTAGCTCAGCTGGGTGGTCTGGCTCAGGGTCTCTGACAGGTTGGATTCAACGTGCTGACTGAGGCTGCAGTCATGTCAAAGCTCGAACAGCGGAAGATCTACTTCCAGGCTTACTTGCAAGGCTGCTGATGGGCCCAGCATCCTCACTGGCTATTGGCTGCAGACATCAGGTCCTTCCACGTGGGTCTTTTGTAGAGCTATGCATACATGGCAACTGGCTTCCATCAGAGTAAGGTCTGAGAGAGAGAGAGAGAGATTGGTGACAAACAAGACAGAAGTCACACTTTCTATCATGACTGCCAGAAGGTGGAATCATTGGGGACCACCTCTTATACCTGCTACAGAGAATAACATTTGTCATACTTCCCAATTCATTAGTTCCCATTTATTTCTGTCAATTCTTTGTAGTCTGACACCTCTATAAGACTGTAAGCTCCATGAGGGCAAGGACTATGTGCCAGACAAATAGTAGGAGTTTAATAAATATTCAACAAGCACATGAATAAAGGAGAGCCCACGTGTGCCAGGCACTGTGCTACAGGCCAGTGGAGAGCAAGACCCAGGCCCTCCCTGTGAGTGTGCGAGACAGACGAGTAACGGGAAAGGCCTAGCAGGTTGTGTCTTTCACTGTTCGGTGTTTTTAAACCTCACAAGGGACCACGGCTCTTGCCTTGCAAAATGACTGAGAAATTGCCCAATTTCTGCGGAAAGATTTGTTTGCCTTCTGGGTCCCTGTCATAATTTCCGATACTGTGCCAACTCATCCCCCTGTGCTGGGAGATCGGGGGGGAGTGTCAGGGGAGGCACAGACAGACAGTAGAAGGAGAAAAGTTCTACAGGGCACAATACGCCTCTGAAAGGCTTTGACGAGTCGACCGGCCAGGGGCCTGAGAGCTGACTGCTGCCCGCTGCCCTGTTTGACGAATCATTTGCCAGAGATCCTGGCCAGCAGGAGCTTTGACCTTGGAGGGAGAGCGATCTGTCTTCATGGAAACACACTGTCATAAGCACATGTCTCAATTTCGCTTGGGCAGGCATAGAGGCTGCGCAAGAAGAGAGCCTTGGACATGGCTAAGGAGGAAAAATGTGTGGCCCATCCAGGGGCATGGAAGCAGCTAAAATTAACCCAGAGTGACCCTGGAGGGCATGCTAGAAATCAGTACGTTTCCCTCCAGTGGCAGTGAGTCCTCAGCAAGGCCAGCAGCACTGCCACTCGTTCCTCAGGAGCCAAAGTGCTCCTCACCTCCCATGTGTGACAACCAGGCTGTCCATTTGCCACCAAGTACAAGGGGAGGGAGGACCTTTGGAAGCAGCACCCTTGACATCTAGGTCTTTCACAGAAAAAAAAAAACAAAACATATCCTGGCCTGTGCATCATCCTTAAGGTCAAGGAAGTGACGCCCTAGGGGACACAGTGAGTGATAAATTTGGCATCTCCCAGCCGCCTTTCTGAGAACCCGGCTGCGCCATTCACCTCTGTCTGTGCTGACAGCTCTGGGGGAGATTTATCTGCTAGGATCTGGGGCTGCTGCAGAACCAGCAAACTCATGAATCTGGAGGAAAGGCATTGACTGAAGCCCAGGGTGTGCTTATTAAAGAAGAGAAAGGAACAGGAAGAAGAGCTTGGAGCCCCTGCCGGGCCCTGGTTTTGAGTGACACAGGATCAGGGTATTATGGGATGGTTGGGCCTGGCTATTTTGGGATGAATTGGACAAATAGATAATGATCGTGGGGAGAAAATAAAAGCCAGAAGGGCTCTGAGAACCTGATCATGGACAACTGATAAAGAGACATTCACCAGGAGGAGAGGCAGGTGAGGGGCTGCTGAGGGGCCAGCCAGAGGCTCACAGCCCAAAGGAAAACCGAAGGGCTGTTCTGTCAGAATGAGGTGTCATCCCCTGCCAAGGCTGTGGGGACACCAGTGCAGGAGGCAGGGGACACACTAGGAAAGAGAGCAGGGTTCCATCATTTTGAGGTAGAGGACTGGACAAGAAGCCTCCAATGAGAGTCTTCCAGGAGAGCTGTGATTTAGCTCCTGGTTTGCTTGTGGCTGTTCTGTTTTTTGTCTTCTGTGTATATGTTTGATTCCTTGCCAGAGCCATTTTTAGGGCACTAAATATTAGAAAGCCCAAGATCCAGCCCTGAGTTTTTAAAACGGTGATGCTTTATGTATTTATTGTCCTTTTATCTCCACATTCTGTGAGAAGGGGGCAGACATGGTGACTCATAAGCCTGGCCTCAAGGCAAACCAACTGCTCAGCTCTGACCCCAGCCAGAGACATGGTGGGGTGCAAATAGCTCCGCAAATGTGTCCCCAGCCCTAGGGGCTCAATAAAGCCTGACGAAGAGAGTCCCATGACTAACTCATTGGGATTTGTTAAGAGGTGCAAAGGAGAGTGAAGAACATCCCCAAACACGCACTTAATGTGCACAGCGTAGTACACCTTTACCAAGCATCGCCAAATGCTTGATTTGACCAAGTATTGCCCAACATCACCATGAGAGCCAAGGCACCATCAGACTGGCCCACAGAAACTTTTTGTGTGCATGTATCTGCTCTGCACCATGTCTATCCTCAACTTGGTTTTGACCCCTAACCCCTGGTGATATTGATCTGACACTTTACTGAAGCTTGGAAGATAATTTTTATTCTTTAGGTAGGAGTGTCCTTATCTTCCATAAAGGCTTAATATTAGAGTAATAGAAGATCTGCAAACAGTAGTTAATTAGTTATTAATATTCTAAGAGGAAAAAACAATTTGAAGACAAACATATCAAGGGACAGTGTTATGTGAACTCCACTTACATTTATGATAAAACCTACCATGTTCTTTTCTATCTTCCTTCTGGTGTCAGAAAATGGTGTGTGCTGGTTAACCAGTTTCTGATTTTACAAGGTTGCCATACATTACCAGTATTCAAAGAGTTGGGAAAAAAAATATACTGACACTCAAGTTTCATCATCAGCATTGCCATTCTGTGAACCTTCTGATATTTCAAGAGGAGCCATACTTCAGGATCTTATGTGACATCTCCAATTTTAAAATGTAGACAATTAAAGTGGATGTTTTGCATCACCATAAAGGTGGCATGACAGCCATGAGAAAACAAAATGTAACTGTGCCAGATTCAGGTAATTGACAAGTCTACTAGACCAGCTTTGGAGTCCTGGAGTTTCTGAATGATAGATTGTAATTTTAGTTTTCTGGTTGCTCGGATTCTGAATGTATTTTAATTTTACATTAAATAGTCTCAGAGAAATAGCAGAGGAGAGAGAAGGATCTAAAAGAAAGCAACATAACCTTAAGCAACTCCCTTCCCCTCCTTATAAAAGTACTTTGATAAGCTCTTAGATGCCATTCAAAGTGTAAAGTTCAGTGACAGGTAGATTGAGAGAGGAGCAGGGAGAAAAACAAAGATCATTCAGGCTGGACCAGGGCTGCATGACCTCCTGACACCCCTCAGAGACCCTCTTTGAAATGACAGTTGTTTGTTTTGCATTGGGTCCTCTTCCACTGGCTGGCCATGAACTGTCACTGACCTGCTGGAAGAAAGGTCCTCAGATCACTCTAATCTATGTACTACACACCGATCAATAACACAGGAGTTACACCTCCACCCATAAACATGTAACTCAATCAGCGCTGTGAAGGTGGGAGCAAAATTTGCCCCTGAAAGCCTGCTGTGAACAGCAGAAAATGTGGGTGATTTCATTATCTGAGATTGCTTTGTCATATTTCTGCTGAACTAAAGGATAACTGAAATGAACATAAATAATTCAGCACTGTGGCCAGGGCTAAAAAATCTCTGGGCCCTGCTCTGCCCAGCCTTGGGCTCCTCCGGGGTTTGGATGTGAAACGGCCTGGGCCCTTGTGGCTATGGGGAGTCCCAGAGGCAAAGTCTGTGCCGCTTCTCAAAGCAACTCGAATCTGAAGGGTTGACTGACCCCCAAAGGTGGTTGAGTCCTTGTGGAGCAGAGCAGTGTCTAGAGTCAGGGAATGGGCATTTCTTGCAGGCCAGGGCTTTTTTCTTTCTTGTGATGCTCTTTTCTTCTCAGAAGGACATGGGCCTTCTTTTTTCCCAAAAGACATACTGGGGTAAGTATTTGGAACAGAACTTTTCCTCTTCTCAGTCTCTTTTTCTGCCTCCTGTCTTCTCCCCCATTTTCTCCTTTTCCTTTCTTCTCCCCTCCTCTCTCCCTTGGAGCCTTTTATTTTATTTTACTCTATTCATTATCCCTCTTATTTAGATAGAATTATAGCATACCAAGGCCAAAACTCCTAGACGTTTCTGATGCTAGGGTTAACAAATCCAGACGCTATTGGGGGCCAAGCAGGTAACATGAACTTGGGAAGTGAACCAGAAGCTAAATACTAGTGAGAGATGCTACTGTGGACAACTGAACAGTGTGTGTCCTCTGCCTAAATACATTCAAATTTTATATTTTTAAATCCAATGATGGCTAAATGAAACATTTAGTATGTGATGTGACCCATGTTTGAGATCCAATCTAAGCTGCTCCCCTTCCTTTCAAAGGATGAAATCAAGAATCAGAGGAAGGAAAGGGATGGACTCAGGGTCAGGCAAGTCAAGTCTTCCAGCTTGCAGGCAGAGATTCTTCCTAGAACACCTGAGCTTTCTTCCTCCACATCCTTCTGTGCATTTGTTCATTCATTTGTGAATTTGTTTACTCATTCAACATTGATCCACTTTCAGCTCCAGGCACTGAGGACCCAGATCAACCAGTCAAGACCTTTGCCCTTCTAGGACCTTAGTCTCTGGGAGGTCATATGGTGCTAATCAGTGTAACAAGGGACAGGGGAAGATCACAGGCTGTCTGTCTGGGATTCCCACCAGTACCAAGGAGATTCCCTATCAGGCCTCAAGCCAGGGCTTTCCCTCCCTCTGGCGTTAGACTGTCACCTGGACACTCCAGGTTCTTATGCACTGGTTCCTGAGTAATGACTCTAAGCAAATGTTACAATCAAAACATCTACTCACTGAACCACCTTGTGGCATGCCTGAAAATGGCCTTGGAGTTCTGGTTAGCAAGATCGCTGAGTGCCACCCCCTTCAGAAGCAGGACTAGATGAATTTTCCTGGCTCACCCACTGCCCCCGAGCCCAGCCTTCTAGCACCCAAAGGTCCTGGCTTGAATGAAAGCCACAATAAGGCCACAGCATGGCAGGAAGCTGACCTAAGTCTAGGCTAGAAGGCTTTTGGACAGGTCTTTTTTTTGAGACACCAAGTCTCTATGCTTTAGGAGACTCTGTTATATGTGAGCCACAGGCATGTAGAAAAAGCACAACCTCACTCACTCACTCACTCGCTTGGACATTCATTCGACAAGAATCAGCCAAGTCCCTCCTGTGTTCTAGACCTGGAAATGGATGAACCCAGACTCTGTCCAAGCACCCACTATCCTGGGAAGAGTTGGCAGCCACCGCCATTCTCTCATTCAATATGAAGACTAGAGATTGGGGGTCTTTTATGCTTCCTTCCTTCTCCTGAGGCCTCTCTGACCTCTGGCCTCATTCTCCAATTTTGCTTCTAACTTCATTTTTAAGTCTCAACTAGTCTCCTAACCATCTTCAAATTCTCATTCCTTGGCTCTCACCACAGTCTCTTAAGGAACACTGGGCTTATTTTAGTCCCATCTCATAGGTGAGGAAACTGAGGTCCAGAAAAGAGAAATGACCCACTGAAGTTGCAGAGGTGGGAGGTAGAGCTGGATAAGTCCCAGTTTCTCCTGACATCAGTGAAGAAGGAAAGCAGGTCATTCTGAAAGGGAAAAACAACTTTGGGACACAGGTACATCCTCACTTCTGTGGAAAATAAAAACCATTACTTTGAAGCAAAGTTACAGTTCCAGAGGTGGGACCTGCATTCTATTGTTAAAGCCTCAAGGACGGTCAAGCATTTTGGAAGGTAATTAGTTAAAGTCAAAATTATCCTTAACTGAATAATTACTCATTACTTAGTGTTTACTAAGTACTCAATACTGAGTTCTAAGGGATTTACATTTAATCTTTATAATAACCATGTGGAGAGTGGTGTGGCTCTAGCCTTACTTTGCAATGAGGAAACTGAGACACTGAGAGGTTGTCTCCCAGAACTGGGAAGGGAAGGGGTGTGACCGAAGCAGGGAGTGGACTCCAAAGCCCCATGCTCTTGACTGCTCAGGCACATGGTTTGGCCCGAGTATGCCTTCCCATTTTGAATGAGGAATATTGATTTATAAGGAACAGAGAAAGGTCACAGATTGGTAATTGCCAAATAAACACATGGAAATTCAATTCAAATAGATGGCAACATGAAATTCCAAGAAGGTAGATTTGTCCTGTCTCTGCAGGACATGTTGGTTGAGCCTTGGGTGATGACCAGCCATCATCTGGAGAGCACTTCTTCAGAGAGGGCAACCGGGAAACCAAGATCTACACAGTTGGGTGAAGCAGTACTCTTTTGGCACACCTCAAAAACTAGCTCCAGAAAGCCCCACAATGTCCCTATCGAGACTCGTGTACTGTCCAACCCGCTCTCACATGCCTCGCTGTCAGAGACGCACTTCTTTGGTTAAGATCATCTCTTAACATGCACTATCCCCAGAACAGATGGCCCACTAAACCTTTTGTCAGTTGTACAAGTTATCTTCACAACAAATTACCACAAATGTAGTGGCTTAAAACAACATACATTTAGTATCTCATAGTTTTTGCGAATCAGGAATCTGGGCACAGCTGAGCTGTGGCACACCGCTGCTACAGGGTCCCTCACAAGGCTGCAATCATGATGACATCCAGGGCTGGGGTGTCATCTGAAAGCTCATCTGGGAAGAGTCTGCTTCCAAACTCAGATGGTTGCTGGCAGGATTCTGTTCCTTATGGGTTATTGGCTGAGAGCGCCTGTTTCCTTCCATTATCCAGAGGCCAACCTCAGCTCCTTGTGGACCTTTCCAACATGACCTCTTCACCAAAAGCATGTAAGCTGAGAAAGCAACAGAGAGAGTCTGCTGGCAAGACAGAAGTTAGAGCAATCTTTTGTAGTCTAATTGTGGAAGTGGCACCCCCTCAACATTGAGATAGTCTGTTGCTTAGAGCAAGATACTATAGGGGACAGAAGTACACAAGGGTGTAAGTATCAGGAAGATCATGGGGGTCATTTTAAGAGCGACTTACCACATTTGTCATTACTATACTAGTATAAATTAGTTCATCAGCTCTTTACAGCAAAATGGTTAGGTGACAGCAGGGGGACTTTAGACAAAAGGAGGAAGGAGAGAAAATTTTGCAATCTGGAATCTGCCTCAGCTGAGTGGGTCTGGTGAGAAGCTCTGAACTGTCAGTAAACCAAATGCAGCTTTCCCTGAACCTTGCATTCCTATTTGTAGACAGGTGGAAGTAGAGGCAACAGGTCCAGTCTCTGTGGTTTTTCTCTGTTTGTCCCTGTGCTGTGGCTTTGGCACTAAATCAAGAACAGAATATCTCATGGTGGTGAGATTGACACTGTGCCTGCTTTGCCCCCACCACCAAAGCGTCCTCTCCCTCTATGCCTTAAAGGACATCCAACTCCAGGTGCCTATGCATATCGCCCCCGGGGCCTGCACCACAAATATTGAGCAGTTCCCTGAGTCTGCTGTTAAAATCCTAGGCTCAACACTCTGGAGATTAGCCTAGTCACTTACATTTTGGGTGTTGTAGTTCCCTGAACTTTCAAAGCCACAGTGTTCTCCCTAGGGAGGTTACATAAAGGAACATTTATTTTATTAAAAGACCTCTGACAAAGACACATCATTATCCAAGATTGGCTTAACAAAGGCTTAATAAAGACAACAATGAGAAGATATTAACTCATTTAGCTTATATTTGAGAACTTGACACATCTTATAAGACTCTTTTCAGTGTCAGTGATGGATCAAATCTGTTTGCATTGGAAATTGGCTAATGTGCTGATGCCCCAGAAATCTTGTGCTCACACCAGAAAGACATTGAACCTGTAAAAATGCATAAACCACCTCCCCACCCACAAAGCTTACCCCCCTCCCCCCAACCAGATCCTTCAGAGGCTGAGATGTGTTCCACATGGAGCCAGGAATCTGTTTCCCCTTACATTGCAACTTACCATTCTTGTCCATTTATTTTAAGCAAATTATTCAGCCAAGTTGACAAGCATGAAAAAAACATGACCTACCCTGGGCATTTCAAAAGAGATTTTCTCCAAAATATGATTCATTGTGCTCTGATCTCTCACTGTATTTTTATCAAATGTTCCATGCCAGCTCTTAAAAGGACACTGTCAACTCCACTGGTTATGGCTGATTTCTTTAACTCTATTGTCAAATGAATCCCTTATCAACCTGTAGCAGAAAATTCCATCTTCCAGAAGCTCTGGGAGATGCCCAAAGGAGGCTCTGGGAGTCTAGAAACAGACCACAAAGATATTCTATCACAAACATGTATCAAGTAACTATGATATGCCAGCCTTATTCTAGGCACAAAGGGTACCAACCATAAAAAGGGCATAAATGCCTGATCTTACAAAGGTTACATCCTAGAAGAAGAGACATATTATGAACAAATAGGAAATTGGATGGATAAAATAATTCTGGACAGTGATAAGCGCTACAAATAAAATCAAACAGGGTGATGCAACAGAAAACCTCCCCAAGGAAGTACTGTTGCGGCAGTGTCCTGAGTAAAGAGGGGTAAGCATTAAGGGAAGAACATTACAGTAGAAGGAGTAATGGCTCTCCATCTCACATCCAGTCAAGGTGAGCCAAGATACTGCCAACAGAGATTGTGTGGCAAGAAGACTGGCTCTTCCCATGACCACAGGGAAATGGAAAAATTTACAAGATCATGGGATGTAAGCTCTGTCCTCTCTAAAGGGAGCATTAAGGGTATTGGTAGTGGGGAACACTCTGTCCTGTTTATTGTTACTTCCCCAGAATCTAGCTCAAAGAATAGCACAAAGTAGGTACTAAATATCATTAGCTGAATAAGGAAATAAATAGTAAAGGGAGGAAAAAGACCTTAGAGGGAATATAACTAGCTAGCCAAAAGGTCATAGATGAATGATCCTTAGTGTGCAGGACCAACTGGGTATGACACACCTTTCTTCTTGATAATTATTATTATCAACCACAATTCATTTAGCACTTATTATGTTCTGTGCATAATAAGTGCTAACAGTTTATATGTATTGGTAACAGTTTATATGTATTACCTTTTTAACTTCTCCCAAAAGTCTTTAAGGGAGGTATTATTTCCTGTTACACACAAAGATATTGAATCACACTTATTCACCAAACAAATTGATCTCCCTTGTAAGTGGACATGGGAAATGATGGAAGAAAAAAGTTGGGGCGTTTCATGACAATCCTGTCTCCTACCTAGACTGTGACTTTTCAAACTAGTGGAGATGTCTTGGGAGAAATTGCTTCTAATGGCCTCACAGTGTTTGTAGTTCTGGGTTGGTGACTCTGTGACTTTCCTAGTGTTCTTGCACTTCATTTGTCCATTCATTCAAATATATGTCTTGAGCGCCTACTTTGTGCCAGGCATTGTACTGGGGATGCATCCGTTAAAAAAAAAACAACAGATTAAAGATTCTAGAAGCACTGACCTCCTCCCACCAAGAAGCAATCCCTGGCACATGGAACAAGAAGTACAAAGCAGAAAGAGTAGCAAAACAATCATTCACATCTGATTTCTGCTTTCCTCCCCTATCCGCGGCCCCACATCTCTAAAGCATATGGACATTCTTTCAACCAGTCAAACATGGCAGGGAGACAGATGGTTAAGAAATTGTGGGGAGGAGCACTGAACACAAATCCAACAAGACAGAAAGCAAAGTCTTATCCAGTGCCGGAGCTGGCCTTTATGTCCACAACAGATAAATATCAATCTCCTTGGTGACCACACTTGGTAGCTGGACTCTACAGCTGGTTTTCAGAACAATTCAGAGTCAAAACACCCCTGCACCCTATGTACACTGCCAACCCAAAGCATCCCTTTGTTTCATCTTCATTTACTTTTGGTCCCACCCGCCTTCCCAGTCACCCGTGAGCCTTCCCTCTCTTGACTTTGCCTTCCCAGTGTTGCCACTGAATTTTCCTCCCAATTCTCTTGTGGATTGTAATGACAGGAATAGGAGGGCTTCTTCCTCTATAGGGCAACAGAAGAAAAGTGTTTCCTACCTGACAAAAACAGCTCTCTTGGAAGGAGACATGGAGAACACAGGGATGGAACACAATAGCCAGCAGCTTTCTCTTGGGCACCTGTCCACATACTGGATAAGCTGTTCTTCATAGTGGCCAGGTAATAGTCCTTGATTTCTGCCAAGCCAAAGTCACTGTGTGTATACTCATTGCACTATGTCTGTGTCCACTCATAAGGGATCTCATGTTTGTCTCTGGGAAAGGAAAAGGCTGACACTCTCTAGTTTCTTCTACCAGTTTTCATGCTGTCTCAACTGCCCTAGTCTTGAAACCTCAAACAATTCAAACACTCTGTACCTATACATCTCCTGCACTTTTGAATGCCCCCATCCTAATAACTTGTCATCACCATCTACTAGCTGGGTTGTCTTAGATGAGTTACTAAACCCTTCTGGGCATCATTTTCCTGTCTATAAAATGGAAATAATTATACTTATTCCATTCAAGTTCTTGAGAGTGAGTGAAAATCTCTTTGCACAATTTCTGGCACACTGAAGGCATAAAACTGGCGGTTCTCAATTCTGGGCATGCACAAAAATCATCTGGGGAGCTTCTAAAAAATATTGATGCCTAAACCCCTACCCAGACCCATGAAATTGGAATTTAGGAGTGGAAACTGGGCATTCGTATTTTTTAAGGCTCCCAAGGTGATTCTGACTTACAGTTAGGGAAGACAGTCACTCCACTAGGGTGAAGGTAGCTATAAGCTTGTTATTGCTATTTTTAATTCACACTGTCCAGATGCAAACCCAAGGCATGTGGAACATATAGGAAAAAAGACTTGCTTGAATGTGAAAATGGTGGGAAGTTTGTGATTCTCCACTGAGCTCCTCTCTTCTTTTAGAAAGAACTAAATGAAACTCAATAATCCATAGCCCATGGCACAGTGTCTTTAGGTATAAGACACCTAATCAAAAATTTCAGGGATAATTGGCAAATTGGCTCTTCATAAGAAGGAAGTAATCTGAATTAAGCACCATGAGTTAATGGGGATGAATGCCCGTGGCTCTGAGTTCTGGGCTCCTGCCACATCTACATAAATGAATCCATCTCAGAGATACATGCTTCTTCCCATGTTACCCTGTGAGCTAGTGCTGCTCCACATCTGAGGTGGGCGGATGAAGGTGGTAAGAGGGGGCCCATTTGGCAAATTTGAATGCCAAAGCTATAACTGTTTGATTTGGAGTGATAGAAGTGAGAACGTTGGTACCCACAAACCCAAGTAGGCAAATGTGGAAGTGATTCCTGGGAAACAAAACAGCCTCGTGTGCCATTTGTGGTCTGACTGCCACAGGCCACCCATGTTGTAACACAGCTGCCTTGCAGTGAGATTTATGACATAGTGTCTACAGAGGCAATTTTTAAAAAGGGAAGGAAATTTTGAAACGGAATCATCTCCTTTCCCTGTGTCCCTTTACCTGTGAATTGGAGTCAGGGCCCTCATTATTTCATTAGCTGCTCTCATTTCCTCAATGGCAACTGGGCTCATGAGCATTTGATTTAAACTGCAATTAAAAGCCCCAATCATAGAAATACATTTTCAGAAGATAATTGGGTACATTACGCCAGCTTGTTGGCCTGTTAGCCAGCTCTAATTGTTGGCCAGTAAATTAAAAGTAAGTGTAAGTAAATAGTTCATCCAAAGACATATGAAAGAGAAAGAAGTTGTTTTCCCATTGATCAAGGACTCTGCCCTCCACCCTAAACAAGGATCTTGCCTTTGCTCAGGACCACAAATCTGTCACTCCAGTGTAAAAGATGTATAGGGTGGCAGGGCATTTTAATTGCTTTGCATACATTAGAATGAAGAACTCTTTAGAGGATGGTTTTCTCTCTTGCTTTTTTTTCCTTTTCCTTCCAGGGAAGCACTCCAAAATGAACCATAAGATCTTTATTTCTTCTTCTTCCCCCTTTCTTCTCATAATAGTAGCTTACATAGTAGTAGCTTGAGCTAAAGAAAGCTTTTTTCATTACTTTTTTTCCCCAGAAGTCTAGAAGAGTAGTCAAAAGATAGAATAAGTTGTCTCTGCAGGTTATAAGTCCCCCTTTACTGGGGGAGAGAGGGTAGATAGTACCTTGGGCAGTAGACAGATTTCAAACATTGAGCGTGGAGATACAATATATCAAAGGTTGACTGATTTTCACCATTCTTCTAGCAAATTGAACCCCACTTTTTTGGAAGAAAGCTGCCCTCTCTCCTTTCAGACTATGTCGGTTTGGAGTTATAGTAGAGCCTATTAGTATTTGCAAGTACTTACCCACCTCACTCTCTCTATGGGGGAGTCTACTTCTCAACCCCTCTGATACTATCCTAGCCATGTGACTGACTGTAGTCAACAAAATATGAGTGGTCATGACACAGACCACATGACACAGACTACATCTAAACAGAAGCTTTAAGTTGATTGCAAGGGTCATCTCCAGTTCCTATTCTTCCCATCCGCCTGAAATATGGTCATATTGCCCATTAGGGCTGTTCGTGAAGCCTGAGTGAGAAGACACATGGTGGGGAGTCTAGTGCAGCCAACTAGGGCCATAGCAGCTGCAGTCAACCCACAGCCATCAGCACTTAACAAGACAGGAAAATGCATAGTTAAGCCCGCGAGACATGGTTCATCATCTAGGGCTCTGAGAGAGAGAAAGAGGAAAACTTCCTCTCAGGCTGTGAAGCTGGAATTGGGAAATATGAACCTGCTTCCCCTTGCTATCACATAGCTTGAAAATAAGGCCCAGATGTGGAAGAAAACCTACTTGCCACACAGAGAAGCCAGGCATCATGGTATCTCTTAAGCGTCAATCAAACCATGTTGAAAGCAGATCCTCCCTGGAACATTTCAATTAAGAGACCCAGACAACTCTTTCACTCAGGCCTGTTTGCATTGGTTTTTCTGTCACTTGCAACTGAAAAAAATTTCACTGAAAAAGATTCCAAATGTGAGGTTCTTCCTCTCTCAGACCCCTCCTGTTGTCCCTTGAAGAGAGGAAGAAGCCTGAGGCCTTGGGAACAGTGGTGCCATTGCTCAGACAGAAAAGTTCCTGAGGACCTAAAAGCTTACAAAACCATAGGATTAGCCCTGCCTTGGAGTTATCTAAGGAAAAATCTGAAGAATGTATTCCAGAAGACTGAATTGGAGAAAAGACCTTTTATGAAAGCCCTAGGAGGGCCTGATATTTCACCTTTAGTCTTGGAACTGCAAACTAAAGCCACCTCCTCAGCCCCAATCATCAATCATTATAGCAACCAACATTGGCCAGTAAGAGACTTGAATAAGCCTGTTCTAGAGTTTTATTTCTAAAAGCATCAATGACAATTTGGTTTAGATGATTAATTTCTTCACCAATAGTCATTTCTTCCTGATTTAAGTCAGAAACTAAATAATACAAACTGACTAAAATATCATTGCAGGATCAATAAAACATCCTCAACAGATAATTATAGCATTAATGCACTTATTCTCTGGTTGGTGCATCAATCATTGTTAATGGGGGTAAGTTGAAATGATTTTAATTAAAGGCATTTGGGTTCTGTGGCCCTGAGTCATAGAAGGCTGAAGCAGAAAAGCCCTAAGAGATAAGGGATTAGGGGTTTTCAGACGGTGTTTGCTAGAGGTCTGAGGAGTCTTTAGAAGTGCTTCTTGAGCCACTGTAGGAAGTAGAGGGGGGCAGAGAATGCTGAATATCAGAAGCCCTAGGGTTTCCAGTTCCATTTTAAACAGAACATCTCTAAATACAAATTTATTTGAAAAATGGTTTTAGCTACCATAGTTATAAGAAGAAAGGAAAAAGAAGAAAGGAAATAAGGAACAGACCAAAAAAAAGGATGAATTTTAAAGTCACTAATCTAGTTCAACCTCCTCATTTTTCAATAGGGAAACTGAGACTCAGAAAGTGGGAGACATGTCACAGAGATTCTCAACAACAAAGCCTAGACAGAAATTCAGACACTCTGACTCCAAGACATTGCATCATCCTTGCACATTGTAGATTTTACAGACAATGGGCTTATTTCATTGTGGCAAAGAGAATCGGGGCAGATTGCCCCAAGAAATCAGCAGGAGGAACTCCTGTCCCTGACCCCTACTTCTTACTAACTACACATGCCGGGCCATATCCTTGACCCAGCATTGCAGCCAAATTATTCCATCTGAGATTTTTCACGTGTGATCTAGAGTCCACGCCCAGTAATTCTTGGTGGGGACAGCACCAGCCTGAATTGTTGACTAATTTTGCCACTACCCATGTCTTCATTCATTGATATACCACTTAACTATGCATGAAACACACTGTGCTGAACACATTAGACAGTAGCTACACCCTCATGTGTGGAAAAGAAGGAAAAATCAGTAGACTATTAGCACAATAAAGGATTCAATTGGCATTTCTTACCTGTTAAACTATAAGCTCTGTGAGACAAGGATGGTTTCCATCATTTGCTGCTCTGTCTTTAATGCTTTGCATGATACTGAATGCCTAATAGATGCTCAATAACTATTTTTGACACTCTAAAATAGCAGTAATAAAAGTTGACACCTATTATGTACCAGACTCTTGGAAATTAATGTAATAAAGCATTCAATCTCTATTTACCACAACCTATGAAGTAGTTATGTTATGATAATCCATTTTGTAGTTAAGGTGCTGAAGAGTTAAGAATATTGCCCAAGGTCACACTTCCAGGTAAATGATGAAACTGGCATTTGATCTTGAGTCATTTACAAAGGTTTCACCCTTGACCATATTCTTAATGCTGCCTCCATATGTTATGGGGTCTCAGGGGAGGGTTTCTATAAAATGGTCAAGGAAGGGTTCATGGAAGAGATGGAAACTAACAAGTGGATAGAAACTGGACTTAAGGAGATGGAGAAGGGTGTCCTAAGGAGAGGGGATAGAGTGAGTAAAGGCATGGTGTGGGGAAGACATGGGCACATATGAAAGGCAAGTTCAATGTGGCTGGAGCGTGTTGTATGTAAAGAAAGCATAAGGAAATGTAACTAGAGAGAAGGACCAGGCCAGCTGCATGGAGGCAGTTGAGAGCCATTGAAAGCGACACAATCAGTTTTGGACAGGCTTTCTTTGAGAGGTCAGGGGATGGGGTAGAAGAGGAAGACAATAAACTTAAGGGCAAATCCAAGTCTCTGTGACAAATGGATCAAGGCTGGATACAGGACCCAGATCCTGGGCGTTCACCATAGGCTGATGTCATTACTTGAGCAAGTGGTCAGGTCAATTTCACTCCTATTGTCAGTCAAGAGCATCTTGACTTATAAGTGACTTTGGATCCAGCTAAAATGGCAACACATCTGGTGACTGGATTTCCATCCTCATATAGAAAACAGCTTCTACCTGCCATTGTCATGAATCCAAATGCTGATTCTATTGACAATACCTCTGGTCCCAAAGGATCCACAATTTTTAGGTCCAGATATAAATCTCATTTAGACGCCTGTATCCTTTGGAAATCTCCTCAACTGAAAACCCATGCATTCTTTAAATTCCTAGAATCCTACTGAAGAAAGAATACTGCCTAGATTTAGCAAATACATTGAGGTCACAAATACTATAAAAATAATCTTTGACTTCATGCAAAAATGTCATTGTCAATCAACTTTAAAGTAATTGGTAGTTGTGCGTATTATTCCTGGAGCCCTAAAATCCAAGACTGTAATTTGCAGCCTTGAACCTGCATTGACTCCACTGCCCTTAACTTTAGTTCAAGAGTGTGTCAGACTGCTCCCAGGGGCCTGGCAGTGTTGCAGTTAACTTGAATTAGTGCAGAACTGGGAAAAGTGTTTAGGAATAAGAAAATGAAGATGGGACAAAGATCTCTTTGAGATTACTAACTATCCAGATGATGGGAGAGAATCACAAAGTTAAGAATCATAAGGAATATAAACTTCAACTGGCATCCGTCTGGGAAGCTCTAGATCTTTCATAACTATTGGGGCTTTGAGATACCCCTCTGCTGATTGGTTAAATTGTCAGCCTTGCTTTCTCCCCTTCCTTGCACTGATGACTTCAGCCATGTGACTTTACAGTTCTTCCCATTAAAAGGTGAGGTCTGTTTCTGCACCCTGGAATCTGGGTTGGCCTTTTAACTGGGACTTGGTCTAGGGTAAGGCAATCAGGGCACCTGGGCACAAAAGTTAAGGAGACAGTCACTCCGAGGGTCATGCAAAGTCAACACCTAAGAGTTAGTGTCTCTTTAAGGTTTGTTCCCTAGGTGCTTTGCTTCTCTCTACCTAATCCCAGTCTTGCTTGTGACTTACTTTGGACTGTAGATCGTGACAGAATGACATTGTGCCAGTTCTGAGCCTTGGCCTCCACAGGCAATACATGCTTCCACTTGTAATCTTGGAATCTGCTATTGTCACAAGAACAAGCCTGAGATAGCCTGCTGGAGGATGAGAGGGCCTATGGAGGAGAGATGTGTTGTCCCAGTTGGGGCCATCCCACATCAGCCATCCCTCAATTGATTCATCCACCTGACCGCAAATGCATAAGCAAGCCCAGCTGAGATAAGCCCAGGAAAGCCCAGATCAGCATATCTGTCAACCAATACAGACTCATGAGAAAAAATAAATGATCATTGTTATAAGATGTCTTATGGCGGTTTGCTATGGAGCAGTAGATAATACACCTTCTCTCTTAGTCCGTTCCTGCTGCTATAACAAAACACCAAAGGTTGGGTAATTTATAAATAAGAGAAATTTATTTCTCACAGTTCTAGAGGCTGGGAAGTCTAAAATCAAGGTGCCAGCAGATTCTGTGTCTGGTGAGAGCTGCTTTCTGCTTCTAAGATAGCACCCTCTGGCTGCATCCTCACATGCTAGAAGGGCAAAAAGGACGAATGCTATGTCCTCATATGGCAGAAGAGATGGGAGGGCAAAGCCAGCCTAGCTACTTCCCTCAAGCCCTTCTATAAGGGTACTAATCCTATTCATGAGGGTAGAGTCCTCATGATACTTCCTAAAGGTCTCACCCCTTAATACTATCACACTGAGTCTTAAGTTCCAACATGTGAATTTTGGGGGGACATACACATTCAAACCATAGTACTTTGTACCTTTCCTTTCACCAAAGTACAGGTGTTTGTCTTTACCTAAGGGACCTTTTAAAAAAATTAATAAGTGAGTGACTCTAGATTTGGTGATACGTACCAAAACAAGTTTAAAAGAGACTCAAGTTACCACAATGTAAAATAAAGGGAATTCTTCTGGTTCTAATTCTGCCAGTAATCTTAAACAAATCTTCCATTTCTAGGATTTGAGACTTTCTTCTTTAAAAAGAAAGTGGTTTGCTGCATAGCAGAGGCAAATGTATTTCTTCAAACATGTCAACTCCAGTTGATTGAGGGTAGCTGTTCTGAGGCAAAACAGGAAAGAATGCTGTTATCAGTTATTGATGTCTGCTATGATCAAGGACAGGAAGGAACGGGGCAGGAAAATGAAGTGGTGGAGTGGCACATATGCCCCACAGTTGCCATAACTAGTGTGGGTCCACTTGAAGGGTCCCCCCAGCACTTCAAGCCTCGTGGACTTCCTGTTCAGAGTAGCTAACAGTGCCAGACCAAATCAAGCTATGGAGACCTGTTGCTACCACGGACAGCTCTTGATTTCCTGCCCTCTCTGCCCTTGAGCCCCAAACCAGCAGTTTTGTTTTTGTTGTTGTTTGGGGTTTTTGTTGTAAAAACAAGAACACGAAACACAAAGCCCAGGACAGACACTCGTGTTCCTGTTCTGGATGGTGGGCAACACATAAGCTCCGGACAGTTTTTCACCTAGGGTGACTTGCCTCCTGCAGCTGCCCTAGTTAAGCTGTCTTTAAAACTGGAAGCTGTGGTACTTAGCAGAAAAACAACTCGATTGTTCTGCATGAAGATTTAAGGGGCTCATTTTTAATATTTTTACAGAAATTTACTTTTAAGAATGCCTCTTTTCTATAAAACACAGAACATTCACATTAGCAAGGTCATAGGAGGGGTCCTATGGGTGAGGGTCCTCTCCAGCACTGATATCTCCACACAAGCTTGGATCACCCCCATTGCAGCCTCCCTCTCCCACTTGCTTAGCTGAAAGCTCAAGTCAAGATTCAAGTCTCCAGGTCTTAAGCTCTGGATGTCCTCATTCACCAGAGAAGGTTAAAAATAGTTCTTTGCATATGGAAATCACTTCACAGCTTACAAATTGCTTTCGCAACCTTAATTTCATTTGATCTTCCAAATAGCCCTGTGATGAGAAAACTGAGGTCCAGATAGTTTAGGTGAAAAGCGTAAGGGCAAGCAGAAAGAAGGAGAGTTCGGACCGGAGCACAGGTCTTCTCATTGAGATCCTGTCCTCTTTCTGCAGCACAAAACTGCATTTTCCAATCACCACCACCCCTGTGGCCACATGACCACTGCCAGAAACATCACATGTCACCAGCCATTCCTTCTCACTAACAACAGGTAGACCGTGCCTCCCAGGAAAAGACATCTGCCAGCTCTCCAGAATGTTGGTCCACACATGTCCGCCCCTTCATTGTCCACACCTGCCAGAAGGACAATTCAAGTGATTTCTTTTTTCCACATAGGGAAGGCAGTGTAAGCATGAGGTTTCAAATCAGGCAGATCTGAGTGTAAACCCGGACTCCACTACTTCCTAAGAGGATGATGTGGAAAGATTACTTAACTTCTCTGACCCCCAGTGCATTTTTCCATATAATGGTAATAATAATGGTAATATTCACATTATAAGATTCCTTTAAGAAATAAACAAAATAATACATAGATGAGTAGCATACTGAACATAAAGAGGTTTAATGGTACCGGGTAATAGTGAGTTCAGCAAAGGGTGCTAGCAGTAGTAATAACTAAATAATAACAACAGCAATAATAATAGTGCTGGAAGCTACTCCAAAGAAGCAGGGACAAACCTGGTGCCTAAGGACCTTTTCCCTGGTGTGCATCATTCTCTAAAGGTCCTTCCAATTGTGGGAAGAATCAGAGCTCACACCCAGGAAACATCCCCACATCCCATTCATCAGCCCTAACAAGAGCTCTATATCAACTCTGGATTTATTGAATGTAGGATGCAGAAAATACTTGGGGGAGGAAGAGTGGGCTGTATAATCAGGTGTGTGATTAGTCATGCTAATGACATTTATTATACTACAAGTAGAACTAATTTACAATAATGTAATCATCAACAAACAACCATGCAGGAAAAAGAATCTGGGTTGTCGAATTTCAAGCAAGGGCTCTTGACGAACAGTTCCAGTGTGACGCTGAACTTGTGTAATTCTGGGGGGAAAGATGGGACCTGAGTCTTGGTGTGTCTAAAAGAATGATTACTAACATTTGCATAGCAACTCTAGAGTTTACAAAGTACCTGCATTTACAGTATCTCATTTGACTCTCAGGACAACCTTTCATGGTAATGCATTCTTTGAACTTGATTTAAGATGACAAACTGAGGCTGAAAGGTGAGAAGGGATGTGAGGCTGGACTCAAACTCAGATCTTCAGGTTCCAGATCCCAATTTTGCTCATTTGAAGATGTGCATCACCGTTCCTGTAAGTCTTATAAGAAAATAAATAAATACCTGGGCCCCAGTATATTTTGACTATTATCCAATAATTCTGAGGTGAGGGATGGGAATCTGACTCAGAAATATGTTCCAAGTTGAAAACCACTGAACTTCAGGCCAAAAAAAGAGAGATAGCCCAAGATGGTGTGAGGGCATGGGTTAAGATTTTCTCTACAAGTATCTGAAAACTGGCTTCATCTTCTTATCAGCTGTGTGACCTGAGTCAAGTTATTTAACCTTTTAGGCCTCAATTTCCTCATCTATAAATGAGGATTATAATAGCTACATCACGTGCTAAATGAGAAAATGTAACTGAAAGCCTAATAACAGAGTAAATTAATGTTAGTTCTCCCTCCATTTTCTTGGATAGTAGGTACTTGAAATAAGAACTCAAGAATGTGATATATATTATCAATAGCTATTGTTCTCCCAAGTCAAAACCTATTGTAAATTTTTAGAATTTAATGTTTAAATAAAAACTACCAAAAAAACCACAAAAGAAAACAACTCGATCCCCAAGAACAGAGCGCTCAGTGTCTCCCGCCAAAAGATCGGCACCGAGTACCCAGGCAGCTCTCTCAACACCCAATTACTACAGCAGCTGCCACACCACTTCCACTGCACCGAGGGCACAGACTCCTCCCCACACCATGAGGGGAGCTCAAAGACTATTTTCATTTTTGCTACTGAAGAAAAACAAAAGGGTCAAATAAAAGGCATTCTCTCTCTGCTAGGGAGTCCCCAGGAAAAGAAAATCAGTGATTCCCTTGCAGCCGAGATAAATGCATTAAAAATATGCCAAATCTCTGGTTCCCTGGAGCTCAAAAAAGGACCTTTTGAATTCTTCTCAACCTTGATCCAACTTACTGAGGTTCCTACTGGCCCTATTCTAGATCCTTCCCCTGGCCCCCCACCCCCACCAGGCGATGACCAGACATTCCTGTTGTATCAGTTAGGACAGCAGCTGCAAACAGTGATGTGGCAAAGGCTCGCAGCAAAAAGACCCTGGCAGCAGCGCTGGCCCAACAGAATCCTGGGGGATTTCCCCACCTTTCAGGCACAGTCGTTCTGCCCTCCAGTTCAGTTCTCCGTTATCCACATCTCTGGCCAGGCCAGCTCTCTGCATGGAGGAAGGTGCTCTCAGAAAATCAGTCCAAATACCCCAGCAGGTCATGACTCAGCCTTCTGGTGCCCTCCCGTCTTAGGTCACAGAGAATCTCATTACCAAATCTTAGGTGCTCTCAATTGACTCTGGAGGAAAAAAATATCTGGCTTCTGCCAGCCTTGGGAATGCTTCAGCTGTCAAAGTGGAAAGCTTAATGAGCTGGTGATGGAGAGAAAAATGCCCCATCTTTTTAAACCTAGGCTTAATCCTGGCTGCCTAATTGTGCCCAGCTGTTCCCTGACTCCCTCCCATCCTGGTTTCAACTGTCCAGTGCAGGCTGACTGGCCACACAGGCCCACAGAAGGCCAATTACTGGTCAAATTGGGTCTGGAGCTCAGCACAGAGTGATCCATGTTGTCTGCTGTGTGTCCACAGATGCTGGCCCACAACCCAGAGGTCCATACTGGAAGCATACAGGCCATGCCTGGCTCAGAAATAGGCATTGCATTTGAAAAAAATTCTGTAGTTTTGCCTATTTGTGCAATTCTGGGTAGCTAAAAATATTTACTTCAGAAGGTTTCACCTCAAAAACCTAGATTGCTGGTTTCTCTTATAAAGTCAGATGCTCTAACCACACTAGGCTCATGTTCTGTGTGTCCTGAATCAGCTAGAACTAAGTAGCAGCTGCTCCCACACGTAGAGTGTGTGATCACCAATTCACTGTACTCTCCACCACTCCCTATGAACATTTGGGCCCTTGAAAACCTTTGTGACGGTTACCTGACATGGGCTTTGTTTCTCTTTGTCTGTACAATGACAATGTTATCTAGGATGGACTCTGTGGTTCGTTAAGGAGCCCTATCTGACCCCCCAATCCTTCTTGAGGGCAGAGTCTGGGACCTTCTGGGTTGGGGTCAGAGAATCAGTGGCAGTGAAGTGAATCAGCAAGCTACTCACTCTAGAGGTGTTTGAGGAGATGCCTGCGTCCTTCTGTCTGAGGCCAACAGCTAATCTTAGAGCCCACCCACCACTGCCCACTGGCCTCCTTCACAAACCAGCTGGGGCAGCCACTGCCACCAACAGCTCCAACTTGGGGAGGCACTGATACAGCGCAGCACTCAGAGGGGCTGTTACTGTCTCACACTCTGCCCTCTCTCCCATCACTGCCACTCACACTCTCTGATGGCCTGACTTAATGAAGGGCCCCAAGAAAGATCATGGCATGGCTGGAAAGAGGAAGGGGCTTAGGATGGGCTGGTGGGTGCTCACCCAGAGCCCATCGGGCCAGGTGCCCCATCGGAACAAGGTGAGCTTCAGCCTGCCTCTAATTGCACACCTGTTTTGCCCCACGCCACTTGGCCACCCGCAGAGCATCCCGACGTTTAAAGATTACCACGGCGAGTTGGTAACGAAGCCGCTCCCTCTTTGTCTGTCCTTGCGCCAACAGCAGCAGAAGGGGTACTAATTAGAGGGTGAATTATTAGCTTCCCATGGTGCACTGCAGGGACATTAAAAAATGAGGGGGCTTTGCTGCCTGCCTTTTAGATGGTTAGTCTTAGTTTAATATATTCGTGTTTCTAGGTGAGCAGCAGGGGACAGTTTTTATGATTATAATTGTTGCATAATTACTGGCCTAAGGTTGCCTATTGTTAAATAAAAATGCTGAGATACTAATGTTTTATTGAACAGTACAAGGAGATAAAATTGTAATATCTTTTCCTGAGCAATAGAAGCTGCTCATTTGCAGCCTGGTGACAACCCTTAGTCGTCTTATGGAAGAGGTGGTTGGGCTTGCCTGGGCTAGAAGTCAAATGCAAAATATTTGCTTGGAAAAAAAAAAACAGGGGGCACGGGAGGGAAACGGATGCTGAAGGACTCTCAGATGGGCCCTCACAGTATCCACACTATGCAGGGGCAGGAGCTATCCAGACCTGGGTTAATGCACATACACTCAACAGAAGGGTTAACTCTCAGCCAGTTGGTTCTCAGGCAGGAGAATGTCACAAATAGCTTTCCCCATTCAGAAGCCCGTTTCTGCAAGAGAAACTGAAAGGACACTGAGGTATAGATACTGAGGCTGCTGAGTTAGGGACATGGCCACCATCAGATGGCCCGATAGGGATGGTCATACCTCCTCTGGGCAGTCTTAATTCTTTAATCCTTTGAGTCACGAGATATTTTCTGGAACCGGCCAGGCAACAAATTTTAATATTTCTCAAATCCACCTCTTTCTTCTCACCCCACCAACCCACCCTACACCAAACGACCACCACCAGAACCACTGCCTCCAGTGTCTTCTACCTATCTTTCACAGTTGCTGAGATTCCTGCAGCCAGGAAGGAGATGATTCCTGTCAGGAGCCAAACAGATGAAAAAGCTGCATTTGATTTAGAACTGCTGCATTTGAGTTAGATCAGGCCAGAAAAACACAAAGTAGGGTGGGAAATGGCACTTGATTTGGGCAAAATGTAAATGCCTCATCAATTTGGTCTGACCCCCCTCAGATGTCCCATCCCTCAGAGGGATAAAAGAAACAGATCACTGTTTTTACTGTTCTTCCAGGTGTGTACAGCTAAACACAAAAACAAACAAACAAACAAAAAAACAGAGACGGATGATAGACAAGGCAACTTGAGTTTCAGAAAGTCAAAGAGTGGAGTGGCATCTTCCTTCCCAGATCCTTGGGGCCTTCCCTAGGTCCAGCCCAATAGAGACTCCTAGTTCTTGGCCAAGACTTTCACAGCAGGCCCACACTAAAAACCAATTTTCCCCTCTACAGGTTTCCATGTGGTGCATCTCAGGCAAGGTGAGCCTCGGCCTGCCTCTAACTGCACACCTGTTTGCCCCACGCCACTTGGCCACCTGCAGAGCATCCTGACACTTAAAGATTACCACGGCGAGTTGGAAAAAGTTCTGGGCTAGGAGTGAAGGACCTTGAGTTTTGTTCCTGGTTTAGCCACCCTTCTGCAACTCTAAGACAAGTCACTTCAGTTCTCATCTTTGGAACATAAATCATGTCACCATAATGCTTACCTCACATGATTCATGTGAGTACTGAATGGACTTCAAAGAACCAAGGCCTGTCAGAGTCAAAAAGAGCTCATCTGGTTCAATTTCCTTCCAAATGCAGAAAATCCTTCCAGAGTATTCCCGACAGATGTCCCTCCTTCTACACAAAGATTTAGTCTCGAGAGCTCAGAGAAACTCCTGCTGTTGTTAGACAGCTCTGACTTTGCTTCTTCATGTGAGCTGAGATCCGCCCAGCCTGCTCAGGGCACTGCACCTCGTCCACACAATGGTCCCGAGGAATCTGAAGACAGTGACTTGCCCTTGATCTGTTACTCTCCAAGACAACTATCCCAGGTTTCTCAGTCATTCTTCATGTTTCAAACCCTTTATTATATTCCTCCTCTGGACTTTGCTCTTAGGTAGTTTACCCATCCTACACCAGAAGAGAACACAACTCCATATGCAACCTGGCCAGTTCAGAATACACACAATAGCTTCCCTCAATCCAATCACTAAATGCCTACTAACACAGTCTATGACTGTGCGAGCTTTTTAGCAGACACATCATAGCTCATATTGCAGGACTGTGCAGGACTAAATTCTGTAGATCAGTTTTTACATAAATGGCTTCAGTTTGAAAATTGAAGTCTCACCCTTCCTGTACATGTATAGTTGATTGTTTTGAAACTAAATGTGTGTGATTTTATATTTCTGTTTTATTTCTTTTCTTTTTTTTTTTTTTTTTTTTTTGAGTTGGAGTCTCACTCAGTCACCCAGACTGGAGTGCAGTGGAATGCTCCCGGCCACCACAGCCTCGACCTGCTGGGCTCCGGCGATCCTTCCGCCTCAGCCTTCCGAGTAGCTGGAACTACAGGCACACGCTACCATGCCCGGCTAA